>VZTB01016970.1:45318-171914 GCA_013397245.1 Thryothorus ludovicianus | reverse complement strand
TAACAGAAGCAGGGACTTGTGCCTCCCATCTGCCCACTCCAGCTCTCAATGCTCTCAGCTGTCAGATATAAAGTTCTTTGATTTTAGCATTTCCTTGTTCTGGGAGCACTTCTTTTGGGGCATATGAAGAGAAGAACAAAGCTAGAGCATCTTCTGAAAAGGTCAACCCAGCAGCATCCTTGCAGAATTCTACAAGTTTTCTCTTCTGCACCCACCTCTGCAGGGAAGAGATTTTGCCTNCCTTTAAATAATTTAGTCCTTGGTATTTCAACCTGAAGTTTCACAAGGATCATTTCAACTTAGAGATATTCTTTTCTCTTTTCATTTTAGTAAGACAAAATTCTGACATTCTTCTTAAATTATATTAAACATTTTAATATTAATTTTTATGACATGACCTGCTAGAGGTTTTATGACTCTTTAAGGTCTGAAGCAGATTCTTTGCAGAAAGTACAGCCAAAATACAAGTGCAAGATTGCAAATTAAGCTTTTCCCTCAGATTTCCAGCAGTTGTAGCCTCACTTAAGGGTGATTTTCACAGCATATGGCCTTATAGTCATTGTTAGCATACAGCAATGTGCACCTTTATTTTTTAACATTGCTGTTTTAACATGAGCAGTGAAGTGCTTATGGTCATAAGGGAGCAAAAGATAAACTCTGGAGTAGCTAACTTGAATTCTGTTAATTTAGCTACTTATTTTTAAAAGATTAAAGGACAGAAAGGGGAAGGAATAAGGTGATAAGTGATGGCTAAGTGATGGCACATGGGAACTAGGGCAATAATGTAATTCTTACCTTCCAAGCAGAAGAATGATTAGTTGAAACCATCAACAATGTCATTTCTTTTCTGGCAGTTCCCTGAGAAGCCTTCAATACTAGGGAGAAAAGATTTGTGGTGTCCCAGTGCCTTCCCAAACCTTGCACTCCTCTTTTGGTTCTTGGTGAAATCTCCACATAATGGTGAAAGTGGAAGCTCTTTTTCATTGTTTTGTTGCATTGTTATGCTGTGTTTCTGCAACCACTCTTTCCATCTACACCCCTGCTAGTTAGATATTCCCCTAAATCAGTTTTTCTTTGTTTTTTTTCAAAGCTCTTTGCTTATTCCCATCTGTCAAGCTATAATTTTGATCAGTTGTGTAGGTTTTGTATGCTTCCACAGAGTTGTAAGCAACTACATACAGTAACACTGAACTCAGTTTGTGTTATGATGGCCAGCTGAGGGCACAACCAGTGCAGACAGTGTAGTCAAAATAAAAATATCTTTGTGCTCTTCCAGTTTTAAAACAGCTCCAGAGTGCTCCCTTCCAAGCACTCAGGGCTCAGACAGTGAGCTGGGATGGGACCACATAGCATCCTGACATGACTGCTTTTAACATGACATGATTCCTTCGAGACGAGAGATTTCCAAATGGCCTCTTAAACAACTTTTTATTGCTCTTATGCCTTTGGGCAATATGGCCCAGGCACTGCCTCCCAAGGGCGCAAAGATTGTGTTCAGCAGGGGACACAGCAAGCACTAAGTATTTGCTACTAGGTTAGACTTGAGCCTCAGAGCTGAGATCATTTGGAGACCAGATGTGACAAAAAAAACCCAAACCAAACCAACAAGAGAAGTTTTCAGTAAGTGAATTACACTTTTAATTTGTTATTCTCTGCCGGTGGCTCTGTGGATGAAATAATTTTGTACCATATAGAACTGCTGCCTACCATCATGCCCAGAAGCATGGGTAGAGTTCATTAAAAAAGATGTTAAAAGACTGCTGTTAAGAATGACAAATCAAGCAGTTAAAAGGTAAGAAATGCCAGCAATAAGATTGTCTCACCAGCGGCTTTTCTGAGCAAAATATTATAGCCTTTAAATTTATGATAATAACTGTCCCACACCCCCTTTTTTTTCATTTGATGAGTGCCTTCTCTGCTTATCTTGCTCTGACTCTTGTTGAATTATTTGACACACTCTCACTGCTTTAAGTGTTGCAGTCCTTAAATTATATTTTTCATTACTTTTAGTTTTTGTTTCATTTCACAAAGGGAAGCTATTCCCACAATTCCTCAACATTTTTTAGTGAATATTATATTTAATACTGACTTTCTGATCACCTTTTTCATAATACCTGGATATTCAGCCTGGTTAAGGGAGCAGAAAAGCAACTGACTACCTTTTTCAATCACATTAAAGAATTGATCCTATGCATAAACAGGAAGAATTACAATTTTCTTCATTTTCATTTCATACTTTCTGAGTACTTGGCTTTTTAACACAACAGAATATTTTCAGCTTAAAAAAAAACAAAAGCCACCCCCCAGAATAGCAAGCACCACCAGATTGTATTATGGGCCATTTTCATGGTATGTCTTCTACTGGATGAGAACCTTGCCAAATTGTTAGTTCTTTCTTCAGATGCCAGGTACACTTAGGAGCAGCTCCCACTTTCCCCTTATACACTTATTTCCATACTCTTAATTCACAAGGCTGCCTGCCCTGTTAGCACCTATTGGTTCACCACTAGTACAACAATCATTCTTTTGAAGGAGACAGACTCCTACCAAATTAGATACTCTTAAAATTTGACTACAACAAAATGGAGTATCCAACAGCCTGCTGTGCACCGTTTTATCCCTTCTAACTGTTGCTGTGGCACAGCAGCTAATATAAAACTCTACAAACTGCAATGTTATGATGTATTACCAGTTACATGGTAAATATTCAATTTGTTTATACTTTATTTTTATGGTTTATAGCATTGCCCATACCACTTATTTCCTATGGTACATAACTTCTAAGTATCCTATCTGAATCTGAAAAAACTGTGCTCATTTTAAAGCACTTCCTGGTTTAGAAAATAAATTTATTCATAAAACCCTATTTGTAATCAATCCCACAAAAAAAAAATCTTTCACATTTTTATAGGTATTTTATGAAGACAGATGTGTGGTAAAGTTATTAGCAAGTTGTCTTACATCATATTCTTCTAGACGATGTTATAAATTGAAAAATATGATAATGAGGAAAATGCAATAAGGATTAGTAAAAGTACTGATGGCTGCATAATTCTCAGGGAAACAGCTTTCACCTACTTTCATAGAAAATGTCCTCATGATGTCCTCACCTGCTTTCCAGCACAGAGCAAATTGACTGTGCTAGAAAGTTGAAACATTGAAATGCAAATGCCTCAAGCACAGCTAGGAGTTCAGTGATTTCTAAACTATTTATCACTGTTGAATTCTGTGCAAGAGGAATTTATCGCCTCCAGGCCTTCAACTGACCAGTGAATAAAATAAAAAAGAAAATGCTGAATAGGCATTTCTGCACAAGTTTCTTCTTGTGTGTTAATTCTTTGAATAGTGTTCTCTTTAAAAGCCTTGTAGGACACCAACCATTTGTTGTATCTCCTATTTTTCTTTGTTTTACAACAAATAAATGTTTGCTAACATTTTTCTCCTTCCTTTTACCAGAAAAACAATTTTATATTGACAACAGCGTCCACTCACTTTCTATCTTTTTTAGTACTTCAGGTTAAAATATCTTTTACATAATTATAAGTCAGGCTTTTTACAGTCAGGTCCACAAACTTTCTTATTTCTGATCAAAATCTTCTCTTGTAAATGTCCCATTTTACTTCTCCTTAAGTTTGTTATTATTTTTTCACAATAATTCCTGTAGTTCCTAAACAAGACCGGGAGCAAACATTATATTACTTTCTCTCTAAGCACCTAACAACAGGCAGGATCTCTTCAAAGGGTTGTAATTATATTAATAAGAAAGGAAGAAATGGTTAAAAACCCCAGTATTATCAACATCTTTGCTTTATACTTGAAAAATGGAAGACATGGAAGAGATCTGGGTATCTAGGTGCTAAATTATGTATTTGAACACCTTTATAAATCAGCCTGTGGAGGAGCTGCAAAATGAAGGGACAACTGTTGACAAGCACTTCATAGTTTTAGCCACAAAATATTTGAAACACACGAACCAGATCCACCCTCGCTTTTTCATGCATGGTGCGGCAGGAGGATCCTGTCTCTTTTCTGTTGCTGTCTGTGGCTGAAGATAGAGGCAGACAGCTCAGCTTTCCTCTCTCCTTTCTGCCTGCTGTGCACTGGGTGGTGGGGAGACAGGTTGCATCATCCACCGACCTCCTTCCCAGGCCCTGCTTAGGAACACAGGCACGAGGCAGTAATACTTTTTACCAGGGTTTCTGTCACAATTGCAGCTGAAATCTGAAGTAGTTTTGTTGACACTCACTGTACAGCATATACAGCTCCTTGTGCTGTCAGTCACCTTTTTGTATTTCTCACCCATGTATTTCTTTCTTCATATGTTCCAAGGGCATCTAGTCCCTTGGGAAAGACCTTGGGAAACACACCATAATTAGCTGCACTGTTTGCAGGAGAGTTATATTGTCAGATACAGTTGTCACTAGTTGAAAATGCTCATAAACATCAGTATCTATCATTCTCTCCAGTCTCTCAGTTACTATTGTTTGTTTTTCTTGCCTCATATTTGAGTTCTGCTCTGGCTCTCAGTTATGAGTGTATATTCTTTGTGTGTGCAGTAATACAAATATTTACTGTGAAGTATCATTGATATGATTCAGAAAGTATACCTTATGAATTCTCAAAGGGAAAGGTTTCAATATTTTAGCATATTCTGCACAATTTTTGAATTCATCAAAAATGAGAGAGTAACCTAGTACATTTTATATGGGTATTAAGGCAGAGTGAAGTTGATCCATTCATTACCAAGTCCATGCAAGCGTGTTTTGAATACAAACTCAAAATATCCTTGAGTTTTGCAGTAAAAGATCTCTGCAAGTTAATTGGTCTCCAGTTACAGCCATATTGTCATGGTTGTAGCTCCACAGAGGACTCTAGGATCCCAGTGAGTTGTACATCTTCAGATGATTCTCATTCTGACTAGTTTGGAGAGAACCAGATAGTTTTCAAAAGAGAAAAACACAAAAGCTGTGTGGTAGCTTTTAGTCCAACTTGATTCCTATAGGCAATACTGTCACAATTGGCTCTGGGTAATTTATATCTCAGTCTAAATGAATATGAACCTGCGAAAATCTTTCTAGCTATAGCCTCTGTGGCTCTGCTCATCTATAAAACGGCTCTAATGATTCTTTTTTCTGCACAACATTTCCCATCTTGATTTTGAAAACAATTCTTTTTTCTGCACAACATTTCCTGTCTTGATTTTGAAAATCTTTTCATGCTGTATCTGGAAATTAATTAGTGTAACAAGACCCTTGTCTTGAGGGCATGGAAATAATTATATTTGCTGGAATTTTTGGAAAATATACCAGTTTAAAAATTTTTGTATAACTTTAGACAAGGGATTTTGTTTGCCTTTAACTCGGGAAAAAAAACTTAAATTACTTTCCTGAACATTATTCCGCTAGGTGAAGCCTGATAGGCTTAGCATTTCAACAGACTGGGAAGAGCCCAAAAGATAAAGGACCATCTACAAACATCTACCCATCTACCCCAGACTCTGCCTCTGGCAGAGTTGGCGACATCTCCTTTGGAAAAGATTGAAAAGAACATCAAGGAATGAAGATCTAGTTAACAACAGAAACGAAGAAATCTGGATCCAATAGGAGACCAAATTCTAAGAACTACGTAACTTGGGACCAATGAACATTGACCCAATTAATTTCTATCAGTTTTAACTGTATAAATGATCTGAAAAATCTAGTAAAAACTATATGTCATGGCATGATTCTTTCTGCACACCCAGGCTATGTGTGGATGAGATGGTTTCTGTGAGACATCCTGGCCAAAACATCCTGGCTAGATAATAAAGTAATGCCTTGACTCTCTAACATTAAAAATGTTGTTGGAGGGTTTTTGTTTATCTTGCAGTTTTGGTGAGAAAATCATCTTGCAATGATACTAAAACTGGGGGGAGTGGGACAGGTGGAATGCCAAATATATTTGGTAATAGGTAAGCAGTATACAGAAACTGGTATTATGAACGACAAGCATTGCTTGTCAAAATAATTAACTTGGAAACACACACAAAAAAATACATTATGTATTAAAAAAAATGCTTGTACAATGGAAAGGTAAATTCCCAAGTGTTCAACTGATGTGGCCTTGCTGTACAGAAGAGAAAGCAGAGAATTTGTATGGAAAATAATAGAGACAAAGTCTGACTCAAGGAAATACTCAGGACAGCTGTTCTCCACAGGAAACAGGGGAGCTTAATTCTTCAACTCTGTGGCCATGCAGGAACAAGACGCGTGTACCCCACCTGGGAATAAACAGGCTACCCTGCAGAAAAACGTTTCTTCCAGTGCTCATTTCTCTTCCAAGAGCAACTGTGCTGCTGAATCTAAACTCCAGTTTCTGCCTAACTTTATGCACTGAGGCAAAAACCATGAAATGGTAGTAATGCATATTTTTCTTGAAGGGCTCTCCAGAAAAGTGATTTTATTCACGAATATTGCTTCACAATATTGCAAAGTTTTCAAATTAATTCCATAGTAGATGGAAATATTTATGTGCAACTAGACATTCATCAGCCTTCTCTGGTATCACTTGAATTTCTGGCCTTTAGTATGGCTGGGCTTTGGCCTCTGCTGGTTGGTTTAAAATACACAGATGGTTGTATTTAGGCTCTCCAAATTAACATATAAAAAACTACCTGTGGACTACACTTTTTTGGGTTTTATATAAGACCAGTGGTTCATGTTTCTGACTCCATGTACTACTAATATTGAACTTAACTCCTCAATATAAGAAGTTTTCAATCCTTATTTCCTTGATATTTCCTTAATACTTTTGCATGATTTCCCCACTTGTTTACACTGAGCCAATCCATCTTCCAGTGAGGATAGTGGTGTAATCAGTCACTTCAAACATGCCAGGTTCCTGACCGAAAGAATCATTTACAACAGGAAGCTGGTCCTCATATCAGTGATGCAGAGACATCCTGACTCCTCAGTTAGTGTAATCCCTTTTGCAGCAGAAGGGGAGTGAGAGTGGTTATGTTATAACACTCAGCTGTTTCTTCAGCTTTGGAGGAACTGAACAGGAATATTTTCATCTAAGCAGCCCAACAGCTGGGGCACGGAGATATTGTGAGTGTTAGTCTCTCAGGGTACCTTGGTTTCATCTCTGACATTCTCCCTGCAAGGAATGAGCGCATCCCCTGGGGCAGACCACTGTGATACCTCCCTGCATGGTCACACTTTCCTAGGGATCTGGAAAGGTCTTATCTGTCTAACATGGTCCATTCTTGCAAATGCTTCAGTGAATCTATGTTTTCACAATGAAAAATGGTTTGCCAGGAGCCCTTTGTCTCCTCCTAACAAGACTAAGTAGCTAAAAGTGATTCTAGAGTAATGATCATGTGTTCAGTGGACACTAACACCTTTAGTGATTTTTTCTAATGTAGGAAAAAGTACAGTCTTGAGAAAAATTAGGCCATTGGTCTCTTTCACTCCCTTGACTACCTTTCAAAGCAGTGTAATTTGAGAGTTCCCTGCTATGTGTACGTATACAGCATGGTTGAAAGGGTAGGGCACTGAACGGCACTTTGCTGTTTTAAAATGCACTGTTCAATCTATGGCAAACCAATATTTCTTTGGTGAATTGTGTAGAGTAAGCAGACTGTTCATGACAGCTCTATGAATAATAATGGTGAATTCATCATGATGCTTTTGCTCCTTCTGGATTTTATTATGGAAGGCTGTTCCACAGTAACTATTATTGAGCTGAAACTTATAGAGATACTTAAAGGTTGCAAGTTCAGTAGAGAAAAACTGTTTTCTCATTTTTCTAATTTATTTCTGCATTTACAACAACTCTCAGTTTAATACAGACTTAATACTTTACCCTCTTCCCATGTGGAGGATGAAGATTCAGGACAAAGATAGGTAGAGTTCCAAAAAATAATCCCTCGGTTTTTCCTCTCCTTTTCATTCTTTCCTTCACCAGTCTCCACTTTTTCTAGCCACTTCCTGTTAGCCCAATGATCTCCCAACCTGAACAACTGTATAAATGTTCCCACTTCCCATTTCCTCTGTAGAATCTCATTTACTTGTCTCCTCATTCTTGCTAGAAGCTTGTGGCAGCCCAGAAGGGCTAATAAAATGCCCAGGAGGAGAACAGAGAGACCTAGAACACATAAGAAGGGAAAGCTAGAATTTGAAATCATGAGTTCAGATTCTTCATCTTTGCCTATTCTTACCCAGGAGCTGCTGCTGTGTAGCATTACCGCTTTCCAGAGCGATGACAGACAAAGGAGAGATTCAGTTCATACCCATCTCCTTTGCTGGTTGGTGACTCCCACAGGCTGCCAGGGCTGAAGGGCTAAGGTCAAGGTCATTCAGAATCAGCCCATCCTTTGGGTGCACTGGAAGTACCTCTGGATGCTCTGTGTGCTTCAGGGCTCTGAAAATAAATGTGGGAGCTCTCCATGCAAGAAGATATTCAAAGGCAGCTAGTGCAGCAGAGGTGAGGCCACGCTGTGGTTCAGCTGGATATTAATGTCCTTCACCAGACAAAACTTTTCAGTGTGGTGATTTTCTGCCTTTTCTAAATTTGTTAAGGGTAATCAGTCTTGAAAGTTGTGTTGCTGTCATGAACAATTTCTACTCAGTTGTCATGAAAGAGCTGTAGTGGTTACGTAAGCAAAACCTAAAGGAGTCCATGTAGAGAATACAGGAGGTACAGACTGGTTTACTGATTCAAAGAAAAACATGTTCAATGCTCTATACCATAAAGGAGAGTAACTCTACTACTGGTTTTTTTTTTCTTTTCACCACTGTTAACGCCTTTTGAAGCAACAGTAACCTACTGCTACTGGGAAATCATTACCTGGGAATCTGTTCTGCTTTTGTCCAGCGTGCAAAAGGCAGCAGGTGGGATGCCAGCTAATTGCCATTGCTGTTTTCAGCTGTCTCTTTCTTATTCTTGCCTGCTTTTTCCTTCTCTGAATTGATTGCAGCTACTAACCTGGGCACAGGAAAACACCCATCACAAGTCTCAGCTTGCAGGCTGACCACAGAGAGGGAAGCAATGTCCCAGGGATCCCAGCAACTGCTCTAATGTATTGCAAGCCTAAAAATGCTCCCACATTATGCTTATCTTCTGCAAGAGTGTTTGAGAGGATTATGTCAATGCCATACCATTCCAAATTTCATAAGAAGTCCTATCTAATTTTCTGTCTACTTATGCTAGAAAAGTAGAAGGCAAGAAGTAAAATTGAGAATTATGACAAAAGAAGATCAAAGACTACTTCTTGCTTCTTTTTGTTGTTATCTAAATATCTGCATGTAACTGCAGATTCATCTCTTTTACTTTTTATTTCTTATACTAGATTTTATTTTTGGGACTGAAGCCGTACTAACACAAAATACAAAGGCATAAGTCCAATCTTCATTATATGCAATATCATTATTTTAGAATCTTTTTAATGTCTCATTTTTTTCCATATTTCATATAGCTATAATAAGAGATTGCAATTTGTTTTCAGTTTTCCTGTTTTGAACTAAAGTTTTTCTCTTCTGCTTGTAAATTGCTGATTTTTCTTAATGCAAGCACAAAACAATAAATCATTTCTGGTTTGAACAAAGCACTCCTGGTATATATTGGGTCTTTCAGTGTATGTCTCTGAAGCCTTTAATACACGTATGTCTCTATCTTGGGAAAATCTATGAAAATGTATCTCAGAATCTGTGAGCAATTTCATCCATCCATTTCTTTTTCTTCTGTCTCTTGTGTATCCATACAGATTTTTGGAAGAGGCTAAATTGTAACAAAACTTAGAGCAAATTACAAGCACAAAAATATAACCAACCAACCAACCAACCAACCCCAAACTCCTGCCAGTCATATAAATAGGAGTTTCCCTTAGAACACGGTTGTATGGTATCAGTTAACCTAGGTGGCATATTTCAATACCCATGTGTCACTGCTGGTTTTTGGTAAATTATGCTCTAGTTGTCACATTTTTCCTGGCAGCATCTCTCAGCTGCTGTACTTTGGGGAATTAGGTTGCAGCAATGAAAACACGATGCGTCTGGTGCTGTGGCATGCCAAGGGAAATGAGATCATAGTGCAGCTGATTAATTTCTCCATGGGAATTCAGTGGGCACCTTTTGGAAACAAAAATTCATAAAGTGTGGGTAACCACAGGCAAAAACAGTGTGTGCATGTCAACAAGAGGGAAAGTCACCATGAACTGAATTCTCTTACAAAAAGGCACGAATGATATTGGTCCTAAAGACTGTTCTTTTAAATTTCCACTGATTTATTGGCACCCAGTTGCTTGAAAGAAGACTCTTCGCTTTGCCTTCCACTGCTGCATGTGCAAGCCAAAATTGTCTGAGAAGCATGTGTCTTGAACTGATGGGATACTTTTTTAGGTACTTCAAAGTAAAATTAGTGTAGTTGTTGAGGTCTGCATCCAGGCTAAAGCCTGACCAGCAGAGTTCAGAGACATCCTGATTTTGTATGATTATCAGCTATATAAGGTTGTGTGGCCCAAAAGGCTCATAGTGAATTCCTCAGTAGAATATTCTTTTGCAGACTTTAGTCCTCCATATTAATTCTTCATCTGATGAGAGCAGAAGGGATTTAGGACGTTTCTTTGTAGAAGGGAATGCAACTGGCATTCTGTGATACAAGGCCAATATGTGAGAGATACTGGTGGGACATCCAGACGAACACTTCTGGCAGGGCAAAGGGCACAGAAAAATGGAGTCTCATGTTACAAAGGATGACAAGAACCAGAAATTTACCTTAACTGATTTAAGCTGTCAAGTCCATGTCACTATGGTCATTGATTATGGTCCATTGGCTGGCAGAGAATAACCCTGAGCAACTCAGAAGAGAAATGATAAGGGACTATCAGAGACATAGTTTTGAGAAGTATTAGATACTTGAGCATCATCCAGAGAAGAAAATATTGCTGCATTGGTGGCCAAAGTATGAATCTTGGAGTAAAATGTAGGATAGGGGTCTTAAAAGATGGAAGGGGAAAAGATGCTATTTAGAGCTTTGCCTACACATTTGTGGCTGTATGGGAAAGATTTCCTTAATTCCCAAAGGTCTTGCAGCAAGTCTGTCATTATTACGTAAACACATGGGAATGTGCAAGAGAATGACAAAAGCAATCCTGGGTTTGAGAGCTGAAGGAGAATGGTGAAGTTGTCAACAGCAATGAGCAGAGGAGAAAGAGTGGCAGGTACAAATTAAAGACTTAGCTGTGATTTTTTTTGCTTCAACTGACAGGCAATCATCCTGAATACACTAAACTGTCAATTCACCTGATAGAATGGAACAGAAACAGACAGGACAGAGAGGTTAAAATGTTCAGCCTGGGAATTACAGCAGAAGACAAGAGAAAAAGGTATGCAATGAGAAATCAGAATCTGTAGTGGTTTTGAGAGAGTCCTACGAAAAAGGGAGAAGGAGCTGCCGTAAAAGATGCTGAAAGAGCAATAAAGAAGGTTGTTGGAAAGCCACAAGGGGGTACTGCCACAAAAGCCAGGCCAGGAAAAAAGTGATCAAGGGTATCAGATTAGACAGGAAGGTCAAAGAGGACACAGAGATTCCCCCTGTTAGCCAGAAAGAGGTCATTTGAGACCTTGGTGAATTAGTTTGAATGGGGAGGGCTGGAGCCAGATTGCAATGAGTCAGAGGAAAGGAAATCAATGCAGTGGTCATAAACTGGCCTTTCAAGTCACTCAGAAGTGAAAGGGAGAAGGGAGTGCTGGGAGAGAAAGAAAAGCTGACCTGTTTGCACTGGAACTTCACAAACAAAGTACTGCTTATATCTTTCCCTGTCTCAATGTATGAATTACCTTTTTGTTTTTGTTTGTTTTGTTTTGTTTTCTGATCAATTTTGTTGTTGTTTTTATTTTGAAGATCAGAAAAGTTTCCAGACTCTGATTCTAACAATCGCCCATTAATATATCTCAGGCACCTACCCAAGGAAATGCATATAAATAGCAGTCTGTACGGATTTATGTCTCTTAAATTTATTATTCAATCTTGATTTAACCATAGAGCTTCATTTGTTTTCATGATTACTACTTGTATGATGTCTGGTACTGGAGTTCATTGGTGCCAAGCTAAAATTAAATTTGGTTTTAAATCCCTGGAACTCCTACAGAAATATGAAGTGAGCGATTGTACTATAGAACACACTGTGGAGAAGTCTGACTTACCATACTGTTTCTCCAAAAATATGTTTAGGCTTTTTGAGGCATTTGCTTGTCCTACCAACCACAGATTTTGCCAACCTGGCAACATTTAAAAGATATGAAAACATCGTGATAGAAATGCAGCAGCTCAGGATTTAGTCATATAATTTTCACTGAAATGAAAAGGTAGTTCACAATGGGAAACATTTGGCAATTACATGGGAATATGGACTTGTGATTTCTGGCACTGTCTTTGGGGTCAGTAAGTACCTGTGCCTGGAAGAAAAACAGAGCAGCAGGGTTGAGAGTTTCCACAACTGGCTGGAAGCAATTCTTGCTGTCTGATTTTAAGACCAAAGTTTTCACATGATACCCTTTGCTCATGGCATCTCAATTTTTGAGCAAACACCAAAAAAAAAGAAAAGTTTCTTTGAAATTCCGTGGGATCATAAAAATATGACTGAAGTAATAGATATGCTAGGTAGCCAGCAGCCATGCAGTCATGTCACTGGGGACCCACAGTGTCAAAGATTGTAAAGATTTTACCTTGTAAAAGATTTCAGTCATGGGTGTTCCTTACAGAGATTGCTGATGGATAAGGAGAGTGGATGCAGAAACATTTCTAGCTATGTGCCTTCTCTGTGGGCATCACCTGGGACCCCCAAATATCCCCATGCCAGAGGCCAACTGCTCCCTATCTCAGATAGGTTTTGTTTTGCAGCTTATCATCTGTTGTCCTGCCTGTAAAGTAATTATTCACAAACAAAAGTAAGAGAGCACCTAGTGAAGATTACAGCACATCTTTAAAGAGAAAATCACTTTCCTCCAGAGCAACAAAGCAGTTTATCTGAGTTGATTATTTTTTCCTTGATATTTAAATCAATAATTTTATCCATGTTAAATGAATACCATCTACAGCAGACTTAATTTCAAGTTTCGAATAAATAATCTTAGAGATTTAGCTCGTTTTTCAAATAGTGAATTACTCTCACTTCAGATTTTGCAAATGTGTTTTTGATTTGCAGACGTGGCTGGAATATTCTGCACGAATACATCACCAGCTATGCTGTGCTCTGAAGGTGTCTCCAAAGACTACTAATGTGATTGGTCACTCAGTTCTCATAGGAACCACACCCATTGTTTGATGAATCTTACAATTTAAAAAGCAAGAAACTATTACGTTTAATAAGCCGTGAATAATCTTTATTGGACATATATATGCATGCTCATGCGCACACACGCACACACACATTCAGTTCATCTACATTTGAATAGCAAGTATTTGGACTGAAGTTATCTGCTAAATTTCTTGCAGGGAAAGCCCACAGAAAGAGCCAGCACTTAAACCTCTGAACCAGGACAATGATTCCAGGCTACATTGCCCACATGATTTATACCCTCTAGTGCTACGGTGGGCAAGGTGAGTGTGGGAGTGCTTCAGCCCAAGGACACAGCTCCCTGTGTCTGCCCGTGCCCAGCTGGGTGCCAGCTCCCCACTCCACCTGACTGCCACACGAGAACTAATCTGCCTGGCAGAGTTTCCATCATCCTGCAGAAACACAAAGGTGTTAGAAAAGTCGTTGTTACCTCTTCCAAGTTCCTTTTGGTAACACATGGGGCTGCTTAGGGGTGAACTGGCTGTTAAACCCACCGAGAGGGATTGCTACTCAGCACCTGCTCGGTGT
Source organism: Thryothorus ludovicianus (assembly GCA_013397245.1). Lineage (NCBI taxonomy): Eukaryota > Metazoa > Chordata > Aves > Passeriformes > Certhiidae > Thryothorus > Thryothorus ludovicianus. The sequence continues at coordinate 158,068 of VZTB01016970.1, read as the reverse complement.
TGCCAGGGTTGGAGCAGTTTGACATCACACTGCATTCTCAAGGTTCTGTAACATGGCTAGATCAGATACATATATTTGTATACTGTGGGAATTTCTTCTAGCAAGGATTCACCATATAGAATATTCCCCTTATCTTCTTTGTCTTTAATATATCCTCAGGAATAAAACTTACCAGTAGTGAATACATTGCACACAAACACATAAGATTCCAAGGATTACTTATGAAGTACCTGACAGTGATACCTTGTGCTCGGTGTTTCTCCCTGGTGTATGTTACGTGCAAAAAGTAAGTTTTGTTTAGGTGGAATTTTTTCTATATTATCCAGGCTGTGCAAAATTTGAAAATTCACAGAGCCATAAAACCATTTATCTTGCGAAAGATCTTTATGATCATTGAGTCCAACCAATACTACCAATACAACCAATAAGTCTAAATAATCCTATGTCATCTGAAAAAAAAAAAAATTTTCCAGGCATTCTTATAGTCACTATTGATCAAATATTCTCCAGAGAATAAACCCACAACTGTGTAAGATTTTCACGTTACTATATACATCTGAAGGTCAGTGGAAATATTGCAAACAATGCCTGTTTTTATTTTTTGCAATGTTCCTTGTATTTCTGACAGCACTGTCTGATGCATTCTCAACTTCTGAACTACATCAGGCGGAACAAAGGCATTCTGAATTTTGCCTTTCTACATTTCAGTGCTAAGAAGCTGAAAAGTGTTGACTTTCAATGCAGTCACCTTTTCTTTCAAAGTGAAGAGATATACAGAGAAGGGGCACAGCTGAAATGACACAGTGCTTTGAAAGGATGAGAGAGAATCTTTGCAATTCTAATTATTTATATAACTGTAATGACTATGCTAAAAAGTCCTGTCCTCCCCCTCCCATTAAAAAATGAATGATTTGGGCCAATTTTGACAATTTGTTTTCATTCTATAAAAAGTCTAATGGTATACTTGTTGTGTTCCCTCAGCAATTATTCTGCTAATAGTGTGTCAGGATGCTGCAGCTGTGAGTCATGGCCTCAAATTCTTTGTATACACAGAAAGTGCCAGTTGGAGTCAGTGGGATTTGATGAGCAAGTATTAAAGAACACTTTCAATAAGCTTGAGGGGCAAGGAATAACAGGGCAATGTGTCTGGAGCTGTTTTGTTACTGTGAACAGCATCTGGAGCAGTTTGGATAGGAGAGTGTGCTTGAATCTGCCCTCAGTACCACATGTTGAATAGCACTAACAGGACCTGTTGAGTTGCAGATTGGAAATTCAGAACAAATGCAGAAGACAGGCATAAAATAGGAATTTGTTTCCCATAAATGCAGAATTTTATCCCTTACTTTAAGATAAAAGCTTGCAATCACACATGACGTTTATTTTATTACTGATAAACACTTAGCAGTCATGCAGTCAAAACAGTGTTCTGCCCAAGAGGAAAAAATTCAAAATACTTTTAGGGAAAGAAAATAAAGCATTCCCAAATAGTATGCAAACTATATCAGATTGATTCCTGCTTGGTTATTTTCCATGAAGAATTACCCATTGCATTATATATGTTAATACAATGCACTTTCATTTAATAAAAAATGATAAAGTGACAGAGTAAGGAGCAAACAGAATTGGAGCCTGAGGAACTGGGTTCTAAAAGTTTTGATCAGTTTTATTCATACATTTCCTATCTTCTTTAATTTTAGACTAGTCAGACTTCCTCTTGCCTCATTCTGTAGAAGGTCATGCTAGCAACCTATGGCTTTTGTGGCCAAAGGATGCAGAAACTGGGTCACCTGAAAAGGCAGAGTGGTCACATCTTCTTCAAAGTCATGTCTTTTGACCATTTCCATATGTTTTAAATGGACAGCTTGATCTCTGCTAGGTATATTAACAAGACTCATTTGTATCCTTCAAAAATGTCTCAATTAATTTAGCAGTAATTAATATTCTTGCATGTTTTTATTTTATATGACTTTCATAAGTCCCATATCCCTAATTACTCTGCTAATTAAAGTCCCATGCCTGTCACAGTTGCACCTGCCTCTGGAATTTTTGTGGAAAGCAAATTTTAAAAATAATGTTTTAATGCATCCTGACTTTTGTACTACTTCTAAATTGATGACAACAAGGGTTGGACTTACTTTCAAACACTGTATTCAAACTGTGATTTCAGGAATGATCTGAAATCCCATGTTCAGCAGCACCACACTCTACTTTCTTCTCTCTGTCCTGGTCCCTAAGCTGAGGGCCTGGGGGAGGGGAAGCCCAAACAGGCAGGTGGGGCAGAGTTTCTACATTCCTGCTCAAAGGAACTGGGCAGCAGGGCTCCAGAGCACACTATGTGATATACCTGACCTCTGCTTAAACACAGCTGAGGCCTGCAGCTCTCAACTGAACAAAACACAAATGCACATAAAGAGAAAAAGTCCAGAATATATCCATCCCCTGAAGAGATTACTGCCTTAGCCTCAGATTGTATGGCATACCAGACTCGGTCCTCAGATAATAAATATCTGTTATGAACAAAGTCCCAACTACATGTGTAGTCCTCTAAGATTCTTCTCAATGACAAAGGAGTTAAGGTAGTTGATCTCACCAACCACTTGGCTCTGCATCTTACGTACGGCTTTGCAGCTTCTTCCTCTGACAGGGCACCTCTGAGTCCCAGATGTTTTTATAAGAAACAAAAAATAACATCAAGAGGGAGAAGAAAACCAAATTTAAGATGACATTTCCTCATTAAAGTTCTGCAGCAACCACAGGCCATTTGAATAAGGAGATAAAGGGTTGAGATACATCTTCTATGGGCTTTATTTAGTTCCAGAATAATTTTCTATCCTTCAAAATAGTAGCATTTCTCATTCCCAAAGATTTCATGATGTTCATGATGGGCTGAAGGCAGTTTGGCTTCATTTTCTATCAAACACACCATCACTTTCCTGGTATTGCCTTCTGTCTGAATCTTAGGTATCACATCCTGGGTATAGTTTCGATTCCATCTGAGTTTTGAATACAATCTCCTTTGTGCTCCTCTGCCACTCTCAGGTGTGCCCACCAAAAGTAATAAGCATTTTAGACTTCCTCTTCCTAGAGAGTGTATATAATACTTTTCCCATCCCCTCTAAGCCTTCCAGTATTCATAATTTCTGAAATTTGTCTTCAGATTTCCCTCTTCTGCTTCAATAGCACTAAACAGGTCAGAAATTAAGTAATCTGATCATCAAGTAATTCAACATCTCAGATGTTGCTGATGTAAGAAAAGCAGATAGACTTTTTCTCATGGGTTGGTAAGAAGCTCTTCACAAAGGAGTAATCTGTTCTTCTGACATCTCATGCAAAAGGCATAGCTGAAGAATACTACAAATCTCAGGTGACAGTATTTTCTGATGGGGATTGCCAGCATCATGAAATCAGACAGATTATGAAGTCAGGTAGAGGGTGAATTCCCATCCGTAAAATAATGATTTCTAACCATTAGAATGCACTTGTTATGTAATATTAAAGAGGAAAAATATATTTCAGCCTTTTAGGGTATCAAAATATTGTTGAAGGTTAGTGAGGGGAAAAAATGAAGAAAATAAACAAATATTTTAGCATGGATCAGTGCAAATGAGTGCTTCTTACACTGTCACTTTTAAAGGCAAAATTTCCATACCACTAGATAGCTGAATTGTTGCTTATTTTGCATTTTTAACTCTATGCTCTATTCAGTGGCACTTAGTACCAGGAACTGAAATTTGTTACAGTTTGCAGGAGTTTTATGACTTGGAACAGGAGTGATTTAAAAGGAGTGAACATTTTAGTAACTTTTTTTTCTACTATGCTATCCAATTGTTAAATGGAATAAAACATATGTAAGAGGATTAGGCTAAATGATGAATGACCAGCAGTTTCTTTCTCTTTCTAGAGTAACACAATGTATCAAAGGTTTAAATCATTTCAGACAAGTTTAAACTTCCTAGTAGTGTAGCATAAAAGAAGTCATTATTTGGCATAAAGCATTTGCAGATATTCTAGTTTTAAAAGAACATAGTGATGCCTCCAAAAGTTAATGCATGTCCACAAGGTCATGTTAATATGAAGAACATGGAGAAAAATTCAAATTTTATGGCAGTTTGAATCTAAGGATGACCCAGGCCCAAAATCTAAGCATGAGGAACTCTGAAAAGAGCTGACTGTGATTATGAAGATACAACATGCACCTGAGGCTCATGGAAGCCACTGTGGTTATTCTGGATAGACACTGCAGTACCAACACAGAACTGCACACAGGTGTGGGTAATGTAGTCAGACTTTTAAAGACTTCACTCTGGGTGCAGAGCCTTTGTCTAATAAGAACATAAGGAATTGAGCCAGACCTCTGAAAACAACTTTCCAAGTCCAGGTGACAGTGCTGACTGGCGCTGTGCTCCTGCTGAGTGCCCCGGCTGCAGAGCACTGCCTCTCCATGGGCCTGAAAGCAGGAGGGCCAAGTGAGGGCCAACAGGCTGGCCTCTGATCATGCCCCAAGTTGGGCAGAGCAACTGAAACAAGATGCTGACACAGAGAGTCCTGGAGGGGAGCCAAACATCTCCATGATGACCATGGACCAGCTCTTAGACTGGAGTAGGAATGCCGTCATCTGTATCTGCATGCTGCAGGTCAGCTTGGTGACCAAGCAAACACGGCTCACATACACTCAAAAGGTACCACTTAGACATAACCCTCTGTAGGGCAGGAATGAGTGAACGACTGGCTGACTGATCAAAAGTGATGGGATGCCTGCAGCTCCCAAGCCTGGCAGACAAAGGCTTGTAGATTCAGATTTTTCCGACAGCTGCACACGGGCAAGCTCATGTAACTCTGACCGGGACCGAGGACCTCTGCGAGCCAGGCATGCAAGCCAGGGCTTGTGCAGACACCTCAGTCATGGGCCCTTCCCATGCAGTGGGGTACAGGAGGAAGATAGGATCTCCTGGAGATGCATAAAAGCGCTGAGCACATTTTTTTTCCCCAGAAGCAGTGAAATAATGGGAAATAACTATGGAGAGGGTGAGCAGTGGTATGACCTCCCAGCAGTGCAGCCCCTGCCAGTGAGCTAGTGTGTGAGCATGGCCAGAAAACATGGAAAGTCTAAAGAAATAACAAAGTCCTGCATAAATGGCCCAGGCTCTCCTGGTCACACAGAAAATATTAGAAAGGGGATCTCTCTCCCTGCTAAATTTGAAACATTCTTCATTGCATGCAAAGAGGAGTAACATGCATGTTTAGTCAATCAAAGCAAATCACAAGCACTTTTATTGTTGGGGCACCTTCACTGTCTTTCCATCACTTGCCCTCAGCTGGCTCCAGCAATTTTGGCAAGAACTGGGAGATGTGCCAAAGCCTTGGGCAGGTCACACTTCTAGCACTCCACATGAAGGGAATATGGGGACACCTCAGGACCTGGTGATAGCTGGAGCCCCCTGGTTGTATGTGGCCAGCTCCACTGCCCTGGCTGGCAGGTGGGAGACACAGGCAGCTGTACTGGCAGGGGCTGGAGTCTCAGGTCTCTAACAGGGGGAAGAATAGGGGAATATGGCTTTGGAAATTGGGACAAAGCTAAGAAAACTGCACCTTAAGTGCTGAAAGCAAGACTACAGTGGAGAGAAACCCATTGGGAACAATAGCTGGTAATTAGGTTGGCAGTTGTAGCAGGGAGATTAATACCTTCCTATTTTTCATACCTTCAGAAAAAGTACTGAAGCATACTGAATAATAGAAATGGGTTAGTATAAGGGAGGGAAATAAAAAACCTAAATTACTAACTACTTGCTTTTGAGGTTTCACCCTAAAGATGTCCTCTTTTCAAAATAACATGGAATTTCTGTTTTAATTTCTTAATGTGAGGCTCACCATGAGCTACTTAGGCACCAAGTTCTAAACTGAGATAGGTAGTTAGAGAGACAGTTACAGACAGCTACAGAGATCTACATGATCCTCACCTACTATTCTTCCACTGCAGTTTAAGAACCTAACATTGGATAAACTCTTGTCACATCTAATTAAGAACAGAATATGGTAGTCATAGCTGAATGAAAAATTGGTTTCCCACTGGAGGGGAGAAGAAGACAGGAAAGAACAAGGCATATTTAGAAAGCTGTCTCCCTCCTACACCAAGATAAATCCAAGTCTCAGAAAATCCCTTAGTCTCTGTAGACTGGGTTTTTATTCTCATGTGAACTTAAAAAAGACATTTAAATTCAAGCCGATTATTTTCATCTAGAAAATATTAGATTTATCAATTTATTCTTATCAGGCAAAAATGAAGAGAAAAAATCTTTGGACATCAACTAGTAATTATATCAATGAATCAACATCTTCGGGAAATAAAGGCATATCCAGAAAATTCCTACTTCACCTTGTAGTTGCCCCAATGCCCATCTTTCCCAGACTAAGGCTACTTATTTCCTGAAACAGACAATTGAATTGTGTTTTTCTGGAACTCATATTTCTCCTGGCATGTATTTACATATTTTTAATGCCAAAAGGAGTAGACTTCAGGATGATTAAGAAATCCAGCTCAGGCTTTCCTGTGGAAGATACCTAAATAGCATGACAATGTGCAAGATCCCCTTTTAGCCTGCAGGTAAAAATTGATGTAGAGATCAGCAGATGGAGCGATAAGTATGAAGAATACAACTTTATCTGGCAGGTATAACCTTCAAGAACACTTGGCACATCTTATGATATCCATTGCAGTAAACTGAATGAGAGGTTAACAAATTTATACATGCCTCTCACTCTCATTTCTAGCACAGACCTTTCCAAACATGTTACATATACTCATCCTCATTGAAGATTAACTGCATAACAACTTTGAAGTGTTAAAACAAGTGCTAGAGTTCTCGGAAAGCAAACCTGGACCACAATACTTTCAACAAAGCAAAAATAGCTCAAGGTTTCATTGCACAAGTAAACTGTCTGAATTTTACAAACTTTCCTGGAAAATTTCACCTTTATTCTGTGACCTGGCATTAAATATCTTACATCAATGAAACCCTAACGGAAACAGTTTATGAGATGAAAAAAATTAACTAAATTCTACAGAAGCTGCTTCATTTTTATTATGTAACAGAGACTGCAGCAGCCTAAGTACTTGCCCCATCTGCTGCAGCTCTTTCAGTATTTTAGTTTGCATTGTACACATACTTCCAGCAGAGAATAAAGATACTGCCTTCTAAATGCTGTTTGCCATTTTCAATAATTGCACAGGTCTACAAACATACCTCCACATCCAGGTATTATGTCCATAAAGCCATCACTTGTTGACAAGTCTAGTTACTTTGATAATGACTTTATGAAATTCACTTCCACAGAGGTTTTTTTTAATAGTTACCTGGCTAGAAATGACTAGAAGTGTTTTTGGAGGTAATTGGATACTTGCTTTCCTCTCATGCTTGTCCTAGGTATTTCCCTGTAAGGTATTCCTATTGTCTGTGTGCTCCATAACAAGAGATGTTGTATTCCTGAACAATAAAATCAATCCTTCAGGTGCTGCTGATTCTGTTATTGCCTTTACAGGTGGGTAAGTAGTTGCTGGGATTTGATTTGTTCCACTAAATTGCTTTTATGTCTTCTAACAGCAGCATACTTAAGGATGCTCTTGCTTTCCTTCTAGTATTTAGTGGAATTGTACTTTTTATTCGAGGCATTTGGTAAACCTGTACTTTGCCTTACTTTGTGTATCTTTGCCTTCCCTTTAGAACTTTTTCTATTCTCTCTGTCTCTCTTGGTGAAGTCTAGCTGGGAACAGCTGACTATGGGCACTGCTCACTAGTGAATTACTATTGCTTTTGGAAAGGGAGAAAGTCGAGAGGGATTCTGCATCACAGGTGTCTCCTTCCCAGGGCAAATTTCATACAGAGCTTGGCTTGCTACTCTGTCAAGATCTAAAATTTAGTTCTAAAGCTGTAGTTTTTCTCCCTAAGCAAATCAAACTTTCCTTAAGGAAATGTAAAGGAGAACATGAAAAATATTTTCTTTTCTGGGGGATGTTTCCAAAGGGGGGAAAAAATTTAGTAACTCTTAAAGCTCGCTTTAAAGTTTGATTTTCAGCCTCTGATTGGTCCATTCATAAATCCTCCCACAAGCCAAATAAAAAGTCATGTAGCTTTGCCTACATATAATTTACTCTTTATTTCACTTATTTTTCAACCTGTCTTCCTCTTCTACCTCATTCCCTAGGAAATTACTACTCTTTCCCCCATCTATCCTTTCAGCCTCCAGGCTGAATGTAATTTGGTTCCTTTTAGTACTACATGTGCTTTAAAACATGGGGAAAGCATGCATTTCCAAGGAAAAATATATAGCAAGGTGTCACCAGGAAGACTTGAAAAGAGAATGAAATAAGCAAGATAAGAATAGTAAGGGGTATTAAAAAAAATCAAAACAACAAACAACAATCCCAAACCAGGACATGTAATGCAAATCTATATTGGAAAAAAGGCAAAGTAAACAAAATCATTTCAGTACTAGGTGTACTTTAAATCTCTTCACTTTTAAAAGTAGTTTCTTCATTCCTTCCCCTCCTCCCCCTTATTCTTGGTAACACAATAAAGGACAAGCTTCATTCACCCTTAGTAGCAACTTACTACAGAAAGTAGAGAAGACAGGTCATGAAAACAAATTTCTCTGCTCAGGAGGAAGTGGCGATTGATAGTTCATAACCAATTATGCTAATTAGTGCATCCTATTTATACACCTTTCTTAGCCATTCAAGTGAACTTGAGTAGGTTGCAGAAAAGGCTGACGGTTTTGTCTTGGAGAAGAAAGTAGACCCGTATGTAAATTGACCCGTGCCACTGTATGTAAATTCCTTTTGAAGAAGACTCTTTCATTTCTTTCCCCACCTCTAGAAATGCTGCTGATTTTCCTCTCCTGCTAGAGTAATAGTGCTGTAGTCTCCTTTTAACTGCCCTGCAGAGAAATGATTCAGCTATTACCATTAAAATAGATACAGAGTTGTTCAGTAGCATGCCATGCTCACTCCCATCTGTTAAGGGAGGAACAATACCCACGAACAAGGTGGTAGGCCAGTTTCAACAGGGCATAAAAAGCCAAATGAAGATTAGCTTAGAGAGAAATTTCACCAAACACAGCAAGTGCCATATTTTCTGCCAGTAGGACCTTCTGTTTGCAAACAATGCCAACACAGAGCCAAAAGTTTCACTACACAGGGCTGTAGGACCTGTGGAGGCAACCTAATGATTCAGTTCCCCTCCTTTGTCTCTTGTTTCCTTGTCAAGACGATTGGGCAGAATTCTACCTTCAGCAGCATAATACCACTATTTATTCACACTCTTTGGTTATGTTTGCAGCAGTATTTCCTAATTGCTAAGCACTCTTCAGTTTCATTTAACACTGCCACTTTCCTGAGGGTCCCCTCTGAAGAACTCTTGTGCATAGACAAAGTTCATGTTTGAATCATTACCGTTCAGAAATTATATTTTTTCCTGAGCATCTTACAAATCTCAAGGGAGAGACTGAAAAAAGGAAGGAGGGAAGTTAGCTTTGTCTTATATAACACCTTTCAGGCTAAGTGTATCCACCCACACCTGGCAGCAGTGTGAACTGGATGTTCCCAGATGTCCTTAGTCAATGTGTTAAAGGCATATGGCTTAGCTTCAGGAGATCCTGAATAGTCAGAGGCACTTCTCTCTGGCCTTGAGAAAGAAAATTTCAGCATAAAATGCACCTGAACTTCAGGGATATCTGGCTTCTTTTGCAGTACCATGACTTGGTACCCCCTTGAGGAAAACATTTTCTGGAAGATTCACCCATAGTGCAATCAGACACTGAAAGGGTTCTGCTCTGTAAGGCACTCCTGTAAAAATTATGAAAGAACATGTAAGGATGCTGGAATATGTTCAAATGCCACAACTGGTAATCTTGGCCTTAGAGCAGTAGGTGGTGTGCTCTCACACAAGAAATGACTGCAAATGTATACTAACTTACATGATAACATGCAAAAAAATAATTAGTGCTGTAAAATGGCACTATATTGTGCCTTCCAGCCTTCTCCAGCTAGATTTGGCCAAAGGCCTTCTGCCATAACTACTTGGCTGTATATTTGAGGCAATCTAATAAATAATTAAAGGAACCACCTACCTTAATGAATTTCTTAGAACTTGAATATTTTATTACAACAATTTCTTGTTCAGTTTTCCAAACAGATCATGAGAGACAGGCACTTGAGGACTGGGTTTACCCCAGTTCCTGTTGTTCATAGCTTTTAAAGTGGTCAAAGCCCCAGAAGAAAGTTAGGGAGGGAATCAATCATAACATGAAATGATGACAGAAAAGAAGGGCATGAGGTTCAGCATTTACACAGCTCTTATTCCACTTTGTGACCCATGGTAGACAGGTACACAGGGAAGTGGCAATGGAAAGCTAAATCCCCTATTACCCTTCCGTCTGGCTCTCCCCTGAGGGAAAACCTGCTCCTACAACGTTTCCTTTCTCTAACGACCATTTTTAGTGTGTATAAAGCACTCTCTATTTATATCACTTCAGTTAGTATTTGTAGTAAAAGAAAGCTTAATTGGGACCTCCAATGCAATTAATGCATAGATATAATTCCAGTGAGAAAGGACTATAAGGCAGGACTGACAGGGAGCCCTGTGTGGCTGTGACTGATGAAAGAAGAATGCTATTTGTAATATGCTGACACTGTACAGAATTAGGCTTTGTGTTCCCTAGTCATAAAATGTCTTTTGGGATGAAAGGCAGACATTTTGGGTTAGTTAGCTCCTATTTAATTATGTGGCTTCCAATGTAAAAGAGTTTATTGAAAGTATTCAAAAAGAGAGAAGAATGGAAAGGACTCATGCATATTTTTAGTTTACTCTGAAGTTTTTCATTATGCAACTACTCAGGCATCTCACCAAAATAAATTCTGAGTGAAAACTAGAAGAGTTTTCATATTTAAACAGTAATAGACAATGTTAGCGAGTCTACAACTTCACTCACAAATCTCTCTTGCTTGTTTTTTTCTTGTTCTATCTGGATGAAACCAGTAGAAACCATTGCATGTTATTCAGGATTTACAGGTGTCTTTTTCTCTTACTTTAAACATGAAGTTTTCCTTTTTGCATTTAACCTCTCTTTTGTTATTGTCGGGTTTATTCAATATTGCTTTCTTTTTTGTTCTGATTGTTATTTCCTATGTGAGCCACTTTGCCTATATCCTTAATGGATTTAATTGATTTCAGGCCTCTTCTCCAATCTATGATGACTAAACTGTACTTTATTCTCATTTTCTCATGAATTTTCTATACTTTCCTGCTTTGTGTCATCTGAAAATATGCTTTGGACTCTTTTGTATTTCCTCCTTCATTTCGTTCTTGGATTCATTCAAACATATAAAGCACGTGGAATGCCCTGAAGTGAAGAAAAATGGACAATGAGATGCAGACACACCAGGACAGAATTTGTCAACAAGACATAAAATGAGAAAGCCAGAAAATTGGTCTGATTTTTCAAGCATTTTCCTGAAGCCTGGTGTGGGAGTTGTTAGGGGTATAACAGGAAAGTCATGATACTTTCTTGTTTATAACTCATTTAGTTTTTATTAGAAGTTACATCCTTGGGAAGAGGTCACATCAGAATCTGGATCCAAGCTTCATATTGGATTGATATCAGATGTACACATATATTATGGTAAATTGGACTAATATAGATGGACAGATGAAAACAGTGTTAACAATACAATAAACAAAATAATGCACACAGGGCTTCAGTTACCTGGGCATAAGTGAAGAACTATCTGAGACCATAATATCAATATATCTACCAATTTTAAAACATATACAAAAATAAAAATTAAAATTAAAATAAATAAATATATTGATCCTTTTTCTCTGCATAGCTGTGGTTTTCAGATAAACAGTTGCCTGCAGATAAAATTTACTCTTTTTAAAGTGCCATTGAATTGTCCAGTGATTGCTATGGTTACAGATAATCAGTCATAAATACTGAACAGTTAAAAAAAGATTAAAAAGGACATTTATTCTTTGTTCTGAGCTCATAACTAAGTAGAATAAAATCCAAGTACCTCAAAGCATTCTTTTTTCATTAAATACTTCTCTATTGAATCACAGCCTCTTTGGGATTAGTACTGTGGTATTTGGTAGCTGTTGGCTGAGACTTAAGTGGAGTGAGACTTAACACACTGTGGATTTATCACACTCATCATTCATTTGTTAACCACAAGTTTAGATGTGTGTTTTTAGATATAAAGAAATAGGCAGCAATAGGATGCAGTTAATCCAAGGTCAAGGAAATATATATTTATTTGTTTTGTAATAGACTTCCAGCAAGGAAATATTGAATTATATGGATTGTGCTGTAACTGTTGAACAAGGAAAAGAATACAATAGGGTGTTAGTCATTCCCTTAGGGCTTCTGAAGAAGAACTTTTCCTTTAGGAGCATATTGCTATTTTATCCTATCCCAGAAATATTTACACATTTTTTTTAGATATAAAAAGATTGAAACTACAACTATAAAATACTTTATTTCATTGAATTTTTTTAAAGCCTGGAAATATTGTGGTTGACTGTCACTAACAAGAGGTAACAAAGCTATTTAGAGGATGTCTACATAAATCTTTAGGTCAGTCTGTTAATTTCTCTGGTCTGAGTTAATGGCATGGCCCAAGGTTCACCAGATCCAGCTGCAGAATCTTATTTTAATATATTGGGATAGTGCAAGGACAGGACTATTTTACAATCTGAATTTGCCTTGCTTTTGACACATTTAAAACACTTATGTGCAATTTCTGGAAGTTTAAAGAGAAAGGCAGCAACGTTTCGACACAAAATTGCTGGATTCATCATTTGCCATAAAGATGAATGAAGACTCACTCTGAATGTTTTAAGGCACCGGGAAAGAAAGCACTGAAGTCTGCCACGAAATCTGTCATGATGGGCACTGTTGCAAGAAGTATTTATCTTGTGCTGACAATAGCTGTGAATGACAATGAGCGTAACAAACAGGGCCAATCAGGCAGCGTGGCGGGGCCTGCAGTCCCGGCGGCCCCTCAGACATGGACTGACGATGGTCTGATGTTCATGGCTCATGCTTCAGAGCTGTCTACATGGCTCATGCTTCAGGGCTGTCTACATAACCCAGCTGCCTCTGGCACAAGCCCCCAGGTGCTCCTGCCTGCACCATGGAGCTGTTTGTGGATGAGAAGGGGAGTTGTGCTTGGTGAGATGAAGGTCCCCAGCAGCTCGTCAGCTCGTCTCCAGCAGCCTGGGAAAGAGTGTAAGAGCAGAGCAAGCATTGTGGTACTTCCCACTGGTGACCACACAGCACTTTGTCTGCACTTTCCCTATAGTCTGCCTGGCAAGGGAAATTATCTCCACTCTTTTCAGGATCCATATAAATGACAGTCCTTCACTTGTGGATGCAGTCCCGTGAGAATTTCCTTTGGTTTCTTCAGCTTTGGATAGCCTCTGACACCTGACAGGAATTTTTGTGGGCACAGTTGTTTACATGACTGCAATTTTTGTCAGTTAAATTTTACAAATTCCTCTACACACATATAGATGTTTAAGAACACAGAGGCTTAAATTCCACAGTCTCAAGATGAGTCACAATGTGTTTCCAAGGCTAGTATGGACAAAAGTTTCTGAAGCAGCCGTGTAATTCTTGGCTACCTAACTGGATTTTTCCATCTTTTATATGCTGTGACAATTCACTTTATGTAACGCATTATGCTGACTCCATGTGTATTAATAGCTGGATAATATTTTTATAAAAACACTAAGCCCAATCCCCAAGTGCTATCAAAGGCCTGGTTCCCTCAGTTTGATGTACATTCACTGTATTGGCTGCAGAGTAAACTGCTAGATATTCTAGAATGTACATTGTCATGGACAAACTCATGTATAACTGAGACCAAATCATTCCAGTTTTATGAGTCTAGTTCAGATTGAACTATTTTTTAAAGCTGACCAGAATGCTCTAGTTTTATTAAGGTTATCTTACATTTAAATGGAGGAGAGTGGTACTATCATGAACTCAAATTTAACCAGTTTTGAAGAGAACTTTTTTAATAACTTTTGGTTTCTTTCTCAAAGAATCCACACGGAGAGACTGTGATATTTTGAAGTGATTCAATGAGCCAGTCTTAAGTGTTTTGACTCTTTTTCAGTTGCAAGCCTGGATTATTAATTCAAATGTTTTGAAAAGTGTCCTGTAACATACAATTCTTAGATGGCTGCTTTTTATCAGTATGAATGCTCAAATATCTTATATAACTTTGAAGGGAAAAATTAGTTTGATAAATGTAGTGCAGTGTTCAAAATCCAATTGATTTTATGCATCATTTCAAATCTTCTGCTGCAGGGTGTACAAATATCATTTCCATAATGAAAAGACAATCGGGTGAGCAGTGTTTAGCACCAAGTAAGGAAGCCACAAACAAAGAAGCAGCAAGTAAGGAAAGGGTAATAATCTATATAACCAAACAGTCTGCATACCTAAAGCATCTCATACCATCTTCATATGGTGAAGCAGAAGGGATGAAGAATGGACACAAGAGGATTGACAAGCAATGTAGGAGGAATAGCTGAATAACTTATCAAACAAGATTAACAGAAACATTCAGAACATGAAAATTTTTAAATACTATTTTGCTTGTATAGGACCTCTATAATGAAATAAATAAATAAATTTTAAAAAACTAGGTCACAAACAGCATAACTAAGGACATGCTGAAATGTCTTCCATCTAATAGTTTGAAATTATAGCATATTCCTCCAATGCTAAGATATAGGGTCAACATGTCTAATTTTGATAGAAAAAAAATCTTGATTATTTAAAATATTTAATTAATTTTTGCTCCAGGACCTTTCCTGGAAATACGTTTTTTGAAATCTCATTTAAAATGTGTGATTCATGTACAGAAGAATGCTAATAGAAAAAATAAACTAAGTTAACCATTATCCAGTCTCAAAACCTATGGAAACATTTTGAGACCCAGAAGAAAGATTTAATTTTATTATATCTTTTTGAATTTTTCAGTCAGCTGAACTGTAAAATATTGTGTTTTACTCTGGGTAAAAACATGATGAGTTAATACACAGAACTGTGGGATTCACAACCTTATTGAAAGAGTTTTTTAATTTAATGCATGTGTGGGCTATAATTTTCAAATTTGCATTTTTTACTTTTATATATATTTTCTGTAATGTTAAAATAGCAATCACACATAATGTCTAAATTTGTTAAAAGTGTCAGGATTTGCATTCCTATTGAAATAAAAGGCCTTTCAAAAAAACCAAAGTGTATTCCATGCAAATTACTGCAAAAATCAAAACTCCATTTTGAAAGCATCTGAAATTATCATAAGTGGTTATATACATGATAATTACACTTTACCTACCATGATGCAGATCAGAAACTTTTATTTTCTATTAGAAGCTCATTCGTTCAATGAGTTTGCACTATGGATAAAGAGCTCTATGTCTGTATGTGTACATGAGGGCAAACGCGTGTCTAAGTAGCTTGTAGCTCAAACTTTTACAATAGAAAGGGGTGAATTTTTTAAGAGGCAACAGTATCACAAAAAAGGTGAGATGGCTCGTGGATCTCATTATGGACAAGTAAGGGGCAAATTACTGAAAAATACACAGCAAAACATAGAGAGTTAGCTGCCTCACAAGAACCATACCAAAAAGGAAGACCCTTTCTTAAGGTGGCTAATATCTGTAAAACATCATTACCAGAACAAGAAAACAAATTCTCACAAAAAACTGATCAAAGAAGTTCTGTTTCTACCTCCTTATTGTAAAAAGGAAAAAAATGTAATCATATGAAAACACACCTGTTCCATGCAGACATGGGACCTCTCATTCAGAACTTACCCCCAACAGAGGTTCAAGGCAGAGAATCTATTTCTTGTTTTCTAAATCTTCTACTATATACATCTACAACTCTCTTAGGAGACACAGAATCATGGAGTAACCAGAAATTTTCAAAACTGATAAAAAAAATAAACACAGCAAAGAAATTTATATTTGGAGAGATTCATATTCTCTTTTGTGAGGTCACATTCAGACAACAAAGATGGCTTCATTCCTTTAATTTAGCAATTTAGGCTTTTCATTGCAGATTCTCGTAGATTTACCAAGTAAAAATGAGATGTAATCTTATTTTGCACTGGGGGTACAGATCACCCCAAATTTAAACTGTCTTAAAATGAGTGTGAAGAAGTCATGACTGGTGGAACTGGCTCCAAACTTAAGACCATACTATTCTACCTTGCAGAAAAATGAGTTATTTTATCAATTCATATTGTGACTTTGGCTGCAGGGATGATACCATCTGTAGTTAACTTGTCTTGTTCACAAAAAGGATCTAGAGCTGGCGGGTCCATAGACAGCACAGTGGTGCATGGTGATAGCCACCCTGCTGCATTCCTCTAGAGAATGAAAATTTGTTTGGACACTAACAGTGCTATAGGAAAATTATGATGAAAGACAAGACATATTAAAGCTGTGTGAAGACAGTTCCATTTTCCTAACATTTAGTTTTTATAAGTCTCTCCCTTTAACTTCAAAGGATGTCACCTCTAAATATTTCAGCTCTCATTTGAGGGACACATATTTAAAAAAAACGAAAACAGAGCAAAACAAAACTCACAGTGATATAATTGCTTGGCAGCAGAACATGAAGAAACAAATCCAAGGTTAATGTGGGCTGGAAATAAGAATTTTCATGGAAGCACTGGTACAACTTTTTTCAGTGGCTGCAGGACTCTGTGAACTTGCATATCTCACAGGGAAAATTTGTTTTAATACTATTCTTCTCTTCCCATGTTCTTCAGGATCACACATTTCAGCATAGCCATATGTTGCCTAACCACAATAAATCCTCCTCACTCAGGGGTTTATGTGTTCCGGGTACTTCGGACTCTTCAGCCACCAAAGATTGAAGAAAAGGGAGCTTTAAATTGCACTGTACAGCCCAGATCTATCATAAAGCTTTTACAGTCTCCAGGCCATTAATTTAGTGTGGACAAGTGGGATATTAATACACTAAACTTTCTCCATTTAACTATAAAATCATTTAGCTGAGTCCTGGTGTCCTAACAAGCTAATAAAAATAAAATGTTTGTAGTCTACCAGTAAAAGACAAGGTCAGTTGTATGTGCCTCCTTTCCAGTATTTTGCAGAAGATACTGATATTCAATAAACTCATTATCCTTCACATATATCCATTCAAGCATCTTCTGAGGAGTTCAACTATCCAGTATCAAAGGCGTGTTGCATCTGTAGTATGCTCTTTGTCTAATAAATTCAGGTTATTTCAAAGGAAAAAATATTTATACAATTGCTGCTGAATATTTGTGCATTATTTCTCCCAAGTAGTGCAATCTTGCATGATTTGTGGAGACGTTATCAGTAATCAAAATTGTAGATAAAATTCAAATAATAAAGAACATTTTCAGGCTATGAAATACAGCCTGAAGATATTTTTTCAGACGAAAAATGAAAAAGAAAAAACTGTTATAAGAGGAGGCTGCCTGATAACATTTAAAAGCACTGGCTTGAGGCATAGTTCAGACTCAGGCAGGAAACCTCATGCCTGATTCTTAGACCTCTTCAGAAGTGAAAAAGATTCAGAGATAGAAAAACATTGACACTTTAAAAGTTTAACTAAACAGGAGCATTATAAACTACCAAGGCCGCAACATTAGTTCTGTTAGATTCCCCACAGGTAAGCTGTCTTTTCATCATGGAGACTTTGTTAATCCATTCTGGAACATCTCATACTGCTCAGTGTCAGAGATTAGGGAGAACAGCCTGGGCCTCTTTGACATGAACCCGTGTCCCAGTGCTGTTGGTGGCTCTCTAAAAGATGTCCTGGTATTGCTCAACAGCTCTAGTGGCCCCACAACCATTTTGGGCTGGCTGGATCCCATGAGCAAAACAGTAATCCAGCCCCTCAATACCTCAGTTGAGGTGTTAAAAGCTTCATATTGCATACATGGAAGGATAAAAAGAAAAAATAATAACAGGAAAGAGGAAAAAAATTGAGGAAAACAGAGCAAAGTGTCAAACTGCAGGAAGGTGAAATATTAATAAATCAATCCTCCTAGAATTATTTCTTTTTTCCTCTTCCCTCCAGTTCACTAGACCACGTCACCACAACTACTATTTTGTGTCTGATTCATGTATTTTGATGTAGTGCCCAAGTATATTAGTTCTTTCCAAGCTTTCAAAAGCATTCACCTGTGCTTAACTCTAGAGTGAATGGAGTCCTCGTCTCTTCTGTGGTACAGGCCCATGGAAAATCCACCAGGTTGATCAACATTCAAATCTTTCATTGTGAAAACACTACTGACATGAAATAAGCATATTTTTTTGCTTCCCAATAACGTGCAATTGGTTTAGATTGCATTAATTATTGTTTTCTTTTTTTACAAGAGCATTGTGAAGAAAAATTTAGTCTGTGAATTGTTCTTAAAGCAGCCACAGTGGCTATTTGTAATTCAGAATTAAAGACTGATAATTCGATACCTAAACAACGTGGCATTATTTCTGCTTCTGTCTTGGAGGTCTGAATCAGAGTAACTGGAGGTAAATCTGATTTTGGATACAAGTACTTTCCACACAGGCATGTTACCGGTACGAAGTCTATTTTGTGTTAGTAGTAAAAAGTGTTTTCTGCCCTCTCCATGAGTGCACTTCACAACATTATCCATGTCAGCACTTCCAGCCTGTTCATTGTAAGCTGCCTTGTGACCAAAGCGCTCCTGCAAAAAGAAACTGTAGACACTGGAGAAGCAACTTTGCAGCTCACTATTTGTTTCTATTGGGCAAATAGTGCTGGATCATTCACACATAAGAAGCTGGGAGCAGAGAACAGATTTACCTTCAAGAGAACAGCCAGGATCCCCCTAACCCCTTCCCTAGCCCTTGAGTGGGGCCAGACATGGTGCTAATTGTGTACATGGACTGGGATGGGCAGCACTGGGTGACTGGAGAACAGGGGCCAAGTAATCACCCCAAACAACGTTTCCTCCTCTTCCCTGTCCAGGCACAGCTTCTGGATCTGCTAGATCAGCCCCCAGGACTCATGTCAGAATTTCTATCCCTGGAACCACTTTGTTTGAGCTGTAGGACAATAAACATAGTCATAGCCCAGTCAATTTGTGCAAGCCCTTTATACAATATTGCTGCATCTTTTTCAGTGGTGCCAGGGCACTTACATGCCTCTCCAGCCCTCACAGCCTCCTCCCATCTGCACATGGCTCAGGATCCTATCTCTTCCCCTCCCAACAACGTCACACCATGGCCAGCCTTGGGCCCCCCACAGCCCTGCCCTGCCCAGCCATGGGCCCCACTGAGCCAGACCTACACATGGGCTCACATCCTGGACCACCCAAATCCCAGGGAGGATCCTGGTGCTCAGGGCTGGGGTGCCCCTGGTGCTTCCTGGCTGGGGAGTGGGATAGACATAGGCTCCATCACTGTGGTCCCGGGTGCTTGCACAACACCATGACAGGAGGGGACATTAATGGTGTGAAAACAGTTGCTTGTTGTAAGGCTACACAAAAAGAGTCATCTGGGAGCAGAGTGAAGATTTTGCCAGTATTCAGTTCTGTATCTAAACAAGCATAAAGGCCAGACTTGACAGAAAAAAAACAACAGACCCAACCCAGCAGAGAATAAAACTCAAACAAACATGAAAGAATGAACATGCACACCAATGAGATCAGGAGCACTGTGAAACACGTGTTGGTTCCCAGATGAAGGTAGCAAAATGCCATCCAAGTCAGTGACTTCCAGCAGCAAAGGAGGATCTGGAAGTCCTCCTTCCCCTCCAGCTGCCCTTGTACTGCTACCATCTGAACTGTTTGGGGGTCACAGCCATTCACATCTAAATGGATGTGTGGTCCGAAATTGTTCAGAACCATGTAACCAAAAGGCAACTAAAAAGGTATTTCTC
The DNA here is from genome assembly GCA_013397245.1 of Thryothorus ludovicianus. Lineage (NCBI taxonomy): Eukaryota > Metazoa > Chordata > Aves > Passeriformes > Certhiidae > Thryothorus > Thryothorus ludovicianus. The sequence continues at coordinate 138,091 of VZTB01016970.1, read as the reverse complement.
TGTGTCTCTTTTTGTCTTCCCCTCCCCTCTGTGGAATGCAATTCAGTGGGAAAATAACCAAATCTTCCCTCTACATTCTCCCTTTAGAACAGAAAATAGAAGTATTTCTATTTCTGAGACAGAGAGAAGAAAAACAACCCTAAAAATGGGAGAAGCTAATACTCTGTACAAACATACATGAAAAATGACCACAAAACTCATCTGAGATTTAGTCTGATTTTGAGACAGTATGTTGGTAACCTGTGGATGGATGAACAATTGCACTATTTATTTATAATCTATATTGAACCTGCAAAAAGTACACTCTCACCTTATGCTTTTCTGAACAAAGTCCATCATTAAGAGAGTAGCTAAAAACTTGCATGAGAAGGGGAAAGACTCCTCACCAATCAATCCCAAAGCTAGTTGCTCCCACGCTTGAAATGGCAGCTTCTTGCAATGACTAATGCATATCTATATACTAAGGACATGTATAAAATACGACAGCGGGCCTGTCCTGAAATTCAGAAGCAGATGCTTAAACAGCCCACAACAGATAAACTTCCAGTGCTCTGAGAATCATTAACTTCCTCAGGAAACCCTATAAGATAAAGACCATTCAGGATCTTTTCATTCCATTACCACAAAAACTTCTGTAAAAGCATTCAGTACTCCATTCTTAATACTTCACCTACATCAGACCATTGTCTCTTGTACAAAGCAACATGCAGAAAGTTTCCTTCCATCTTTTTCCTTCTGCTCTTTGCATTATTAACCTTCAAACTGTGATATATCATAAATAGCTCACTGTGTAATCGTGAAGGGGATGGTGTTTCATTGTAGATGAAACTCCTGAGGTTTTTCTGACCTGCTAAAAAGCCTGATAAAACCCAAAAATATGACCCAGGCTCGCCTGGAATTGTGCCTCATACTGAATAAAATGTTCATACAGTTCTCTCAGCAAGTTCTCTTTATACAATGATCTGTTCCAAAAGCTCATTTATACTCACCTCTGTATGTCCACTATATACACCCTTTATTGGAAAATATGAATAATTTTTAGTTTTGCTTGCCTTCATTAAATTTTCTATATAAAGAAAATAATGAGGAAAAAAACATTAATAAAAGAAGATGGATTTGAAAATACCATAGCAGATTACGGTATGACACAGAAAGAAGCCTTATCTTGATTTCATGATATATTATATTGTGAAAGAAAAGTGTCCACGAGCAAGATAAATTCCCTTTAAAAATTTCATGACATCAACTGGACCAAGTTCCTTGAATCACCAGTCTTCAACACTGCAAACTCTTCTGCTGTCAAAAAACCCTTCCAGAACTTCCTGAACTGTTTGAGTAACACTCTGCCAGGGACCCTTTTAGGTTTCAGTGTTGTCCTGCTTTTCAGCCAGGAGAGAGTTATTCTTTTCTCAGTAACCATGGTGGGGTGGAGCCTGAAGCCATATGGGCATGCCTAGGTTGTTAAATGAGGGCTTCTCTCTTCTGAGGAGGAAGTAGGCATGGATTGATTACCACGGGGAAGAAAAATGTGGGCATGGAGGGTGTGAGTGTCATTTGGTTCATTGTCTCTGGGGTCACACCTCGGGGGTCACACACTGAGTGAGGTTTGGCTCAGGGAGCATCTGCCCGTAAAACACCATCTCCTTTATACACTGCTGTTACGAGCATTGCTGCTGTTACTGCTCATTTTCTTAGCAGCCAAATAAATAAACAAACTTTACTGTGTGCTATGTGCCTGTCTATCATATCAGGGTAAAAAAGAAGAGTAATGAAGAGGGTAGAACACAGGGAGATGGTGGCAAGGGAAGTTTCTGTTGCTGCCTGTGGGAAAGCTGGAGTTGGAGCTGCAGAACGCCCCTTGGGGTTCAAGTCAGCTTCTCCACATTCACCAAAAAACACATCATATAACTGAGACTGCAAAAAAACAGTCACAAACATTGCTTCAGGTGCTCTTTTTCAATTCAGATATCAGTCCTATAATAACTCCCTTTTGTCTTTACAGTACTACATGTTGGATCCATGGTATTTAAAAGTGCAATCCCATTGATTGCATTGTACTTTGATCTCAGTCTAAATGATCACTCCTCCTCCTTTATATAGCACTGATATTCTTTTTCCTCTTTCTGTGCAGAATGAGGAATATGACTTAGTATGCAGCTTAGCATATCTTCTGTGCTGTTCAGGCACTAGTACTGCTCTCATCAACAGAGCACTTGAACTTCTTCCAGAAGTGCCTCCTGCCCTCCTTCTGAGTCATTCAATAGTTGTTAATGTTTAATGGCTAAAGGAACAGGTGAGAGATAAAAGACAGAGAAGCATGCGCAACAGATTTTACTCTGCGGAGAAACCTGGTGACCCCGAATGTGTCTCTGGTTTTTTTCACAGAGCAACCAGGAAGCCTGCTAAATCCTACTTAATGCAAGCGATGATGACTTAGGATAAAGGCAAATAAAACTGAGAAATTATACATAATTCCTTAGTGACCTCTGCTCCCAAATGCATCATCATTTAGGCAATAAACTTTTCATTAAAGAAGATTAAACTTATATGTGTTCCTTTTCAACACAATGATACAGTGTAGTACCACAAATTTTAAGCAGATATATTTCATTACATTTCCCCCAGCATGGCCAGAATAGCATGCCTTCAGGACTTCAGGACTTGCATACTGACTTTCAGGTTGCCCTTGTCTGCAAGGGAAACCTTTAAAATTTAAAGGAAAAAAAAATCATTTGTACATTCTGCAGGCTGAGGAAAGAAATCCTACTTGGTGTGATTTGCTATAATGATAAATTTATCAGAGGCTGTTCATTTTATCTCCTGCAGAACTGCTCTTTGATGGCATTAATCTGCAGTAATGATTACAGGAAAGTAATTCAAAGCTGTTCAGAGGGAAAGGTGACATGATACTTTCCATTTCTTTTCTGAATGCTTCCTCAGATTGTTCAATAAATTACAGGTGCAGAAAGAGAAAAGATGGGCCATATGCAGCTGAATATTTTGAGGAATCTAGAAACATGGAGCAATAAGAACAAGACTGCATTTGCAATAAAATATGTGTTGCAGATTCCTCATAGACCTTTTATAGCAGCAGGCACTGAGTCCAATGTTTTGGGGATGTTCAGTATTATGTGTTTTTCATTAACTGTGAGCAAAGATGAACCACAAATTAACAATTACTTAATAATATTTCAGATTAAGTGAACTAATAGTAGCTTTTTGCGTGGCCTTTTCAAAATAACAAGATATTCTAGGACTTGTAAGAGACCACTGGAGCTCATCTAGTCTGACCTGAGAACAGCAATTCTAGGCAGTAAATCCAAGACCCCAAGCCACATAAGGTTTACCTAGCTGTGTGTGAAAACACCCACTGATGGAGAGTCTATGGCTTCCCTAGTGACCTGGCTCAAAGCAGGGAATTTTTCTATGAGTGATTTTCCTCCTATCCAGTCTGAGTCTTCCAAGCTGCAACCTGTGATCATTGCCTTTTGCTTTACTGTTTCTCCTTGCTCTACAAAATGAATTCCCAAGTTATTAAAAATCAATGTAATAGTGCCCCCTGACTCCTAACACCGCCTTCTTGAGGAGTACTCCTGGATTGTGTAGGGTCATAATGTTATTCATAAGATTATTAAATGCTCAAAATGGCCACCATTTTATGGGTTACTTCAGGTGTAGTGTTCCAGAAGGAGACATGATATCACCACTGTGAGATTTAGGATTGGAGTAAATGTTACACACGTGAAAATCTTTTTTTGTACAGCTTTAGCATAGTCAAAAAGCCAGCTGATATATTACACAAGTATTTGAGAAGAATATATTACTCAGGTATTCAAGAATATTTGAAGGTCTACCTTGAGACGCTGAGTACCCTGTGGTATTCACACCACCAGCCCATAAAACAGTTCTAGAAGGACCTGCTCACATTCATGCTTTTTCTGGTGCTGACGATACCACAAACCCACAGGCCACAAAAATCATGACTCAGAAAGGCTACAGAGAAACTCACACACCACCAGGCTTCTGTCCTCTATACCTGTTCACCCACAGCAATGGTCATACTTCCTCACCTTCTGGTTCTGAGCATCCAGGATAATCTCATGACCTGAGTATATAATGATCAGCTACAGTCAGGGCCTTGTCCAGCTCACTGCAGCAGTGGGATGATGGATTTGTGGTGGAGCTCCTGCCAGAGTTAAAGAGAGTGATGAATATTCAGCTGTGATCATTACTCGCCTTCCTCCATCTGTCTCAAGGACTCCTGCAAAAGACCAGTCACACCTGAGCCAGAATTCCCACAACAATCACAACAGAGGGGGGCATGGAAAGGTGCATGTTTCTCTGCAGTAAAGTGTCGTTTTCTTCAGGTGGATGCTGCATCTGGCCCAACCAGGTGTCTCTCCACTTGCAATTGTGTCTGTAAGCAGTTCCAGTGACACTCTTGGATATTTGTGGAATGCCTTACCCTATCACAAAGTGATATAGGGGTACCCTTTCAGAGGCTGCTATTGTGATACATGGAAGCTTTGCAAAAATTATTTGAGGTATGTTGCCTTGGACATACAGTTTGTGAAATATGCACTGGATATAGTATCCCTTTGGTTTTGGCACATGGTAGGAGGGTGTGTTAACATGAATTATCTTGGCTGTCCTGAAATAAGTGCAAGTTGACATGGCACCTTCTGATACAGGCAAACATGGACCATCCTTGTAAGGATGATTCACAAGCAAACATCATCTCTTTTTGGTTATCTGAAAGCAGCCTGATTGTAGTATGGCTGTGACTGGTGTTTGCGTAACACACCAGATGAATTAATAACATTTCACTCCTGAAGACATTAGTGAAGATCATCTTTGCAAGTAACAAGTGCACTTGGTTTTGAATATCCTCAGAATAGCATAAAACTCAGAGATGCAAAAAATAAAAATATAGTGTTTGATTATTTCATTACTAGGTGTTTTCCTTTGTTCCAAGTTACATAGACTGAAAAGAAAAAGAATTGCAAAGTAGTGGTACCGAACAAGCACATTCAAAATACATCCAAGGAGAAGAATATTTACTTGTTTTTATCAATTGTAAAAATCTTCTCTGGTATAAACATCAGAGGAGGCAGACTTAAGTAAATGCCAGATGTTTTTGAAAACCATGTTCTAAAGATTTTCTTTCAGTGCATAAGAAAATCTATCCTTTCGAGAACTGTAACGTTGCAGATAGGATTGCAAGGCAGCAAAGGCCCAAGGAGATTAAAAAAAAAAATAAGAAAAAGAATATTTTCCTAATTAAAACACAAAAATCAAAAGGAAAGATTCCCACCTCTATACATGTCATGGTTTAATGCCAGCCAGCAACTAAGAACCACACTCTTTCAGTCCCCCACAAGCAGAACAGGAAAGAGAATTGGAAAATTAAAAGTGAGAAAACTCATGAGTTAAGACAGTTTGATAAATAAAGCAAAAGCTGCACACACAAGCGATGGGAAACAAAGAATTTATTCACTGCTTCCCATCTGCAGGCAGATGTTTATCCATCTCCAAGAGTGCAGGACTCTGTTGTGCATAACAGTGACTTATCACTGTGACAATCACTGCAAATGTCACTTTCTCCTTTTTTCCATAGCTTTATATGCTGAGCTTGATGTCTTATTGTTTGGGATATCCATTTGGTCAGCTGGAGTCAGCTGTCCTGGCTGTGCCCCCTCCCATCTCCTTGTGCACCCCCAGCCCCCTCACTGCTGGCCTGGTGTGAGAAGCAGAGAAGGCCTTGGCTCTGTGTAGGTGCTGCTGAGCAGTAACTAAAACATCCCTGTTATCAACACTGCCTTCAGCACAAATCCAAAGCACATTCCCCTACCAGATACTATGATGAAAATTAAATCTATCACAGCCAAAATCAACACAATACAATGGACACATGAACCACTTCCAGTAATGACTAGAAGGAAATATGTGACAACTATGCTCAGAGGTCAGAAGATGAAAGCAAGGAAGATGCTTTTAAAGACAGTAACAAAAATAAAACTGAAATTCTTGGGATTTTTTCCTAACCTATGTTGATAATTTACAATACTTGAAAAAAAGTGCATTTTGTTACACAGCTGCTTACAAGCATGCCAGAAAACTATAGAAAGAAGGAAACAGGCATTTGAAGGATGTGTGTGTTCACTGGAGTGAGTGTTTAAATTAGAGAACAATTACAAATACACCATTTGATAACATACATTTCTTCACAGAGCTAAAACTAAAATAATGTCTCGCTTTTCTGAAGCATTTATCTTTAGATCTCAGTCATTGACAGCAGCTATTACAGCTCAGCTACAGGCATCTCTGACAGCACATTTCTCTCTGTCCATACTCCCCTGGCCTAGGAGAACTGTTGAGACACTGTGCAGCTCTGCATGCAGATGCTATGCACATCCCTGACAAATCCCATTCCAAAGCATCAGTGAAGGTTCTTTTCTAGAGAAGGATGAGAAAGTCAGAAAGAAGCCAGTACACAAGGTGGCAGAGACTTCAGGAATGCAGGAGGCTGGCATATCTGCTTTGACAACAATGCTAAATACAGACATAATATTTGATGCTAGTAAATGGTGCAAAAATGGAGTTATGCTTGTTGCCTTCTTTATTTTCATCTTATATCTGTTCTTTACAATAAAGGACACATTTCCCCAAGTAGTTCTTCCACGGAGCTCATATGATTTGTGTGAACAAAATCAATGCTTTTTTTGAGAAGACATCCTATCTTGATTTAAGGATTCTGAGTGAATTAGATCAAATTTTTCACTTAACCTTCTCTGTATTAAGCTTAAGACATAAAACTTCTGTAACATCCAGCTGAAAGACACATCTTCCAAAACACAAAACTACTTGTAAAACCCCTTTCTGTGTTATATCTATACATGCTTCTATTTACTAGTTTTCCAGAGGGTAGACTTCACAGGGTACACAGCACATTACCGACTGCAATGTTCTGATTGTTACAATAATAGTGTCTCTCCCACTTCTACTCACAGTCCTCTGAGCATGCAAAGGCACCATTTCTGCCCTGAGACACAATGAATCCATGTCCAGATCCAACCCCCTACCACCTGTTCTTTTCTAAATCATCCATCCAAGACTCTGCACTGCACCTTATAAGTTATTGATTGCAAACAGTAGGACTCTACGTTAGCTCCTATGCTTTACCTATGATATGATGGATGTACCACTCAAAGCATTCAGCTTGCCTTGTGGAACTGGCTTGTTATCCACAGGTCCCCTGTTTAAAGTGGGAGATTGCAGTCTCTCTCCCCAAGTACAAATCAGGAAATGCTCTTTTGCTAGAGTTATTTGGTATGGATCTAGTGTAAGTGAATCAGGATTTAGTATCCCGGAGTGAGGGATCTTGGACCAATTGCAATACACTTGTACATAAATGTATTATGAGAATTAATTTTATCTCACTAATTATGGCTCAGATATTGGTATTTATATTTGAATCACACATTTTTTTATTTACCCTTGTGTAAAAATAGACTTTCTTATCTATACTAAGGGCTGCTCTGCTGGATATCTTCACATGACAACAGCTTTTCTTCAATTTACTTTCACATCTAAAATCAGCACCAAACCAGACAAAAAATTAGTTTTCCCAGGCCCTCATTAGGCATTCTGAAATCAAGTGGGAAATATAAGAAAATGTTTTCCTAGAGTGTTTCCATATTTTCTTTGTTATTTAAGAGCGGGCCTTTTTTAGAATGCAAAAAACCCAAAAGAATAATGACAAGGTATTTAGAAATGCTGATCTTCACAGTCAGAAAAGTGTCTGGGAGAAGCTGTTAACTCACTCGAAGGAACGGTGTGATTCTTGGGGGTTGCTGTGCAGGGCTAGGAGCTGGACTCGATGATCCTTTTGGGTGCCTTCCAGCTCAGCTTATTCTGTGATTTGTCAATATGTTATAAATGAAAGAGCAATACTAGTGCTCTGTTAAAAAGCTATTGATTCTGTGGAAAAATATTGGTTCCCTGGAACTTCAGCTCCTCTCAGCTATCAACCATATTTATCAGTCTTGAAAATAATTAGAAAGAAAAAATCGAAACCATTTTTCCTGAAAGTGTTTGTAGCTGGGGCATCCAGTAAAATTATCATTAAAATAAATTAGAGTTGTCAAGAAAAAAGGATATGGAATGAGAGTAAAAAAAATACTGAATTCTAAAAGGCAGTGAATGATTTAACAGTCCCACCATCTTAAAGTCTCATTTATTTTTTCATAAAGCAACCAAACTGAAAATAAATATTGTTCAGGGCATCTTCAAATCTTTTAATTTTGCTTTCAATTCAGAAATTGAAATTCAGAAAGTAGAGAAAATTGAAAATTTCAAATCTGCATAGGAAGTTAAGTAATAACAAGTACATTTATTTTTTCAGAGAAATAGAGATTTTGTTTCAGATAAAATAAGTTTGTACTGGAATAGCAGAAGGCAGAAAGGGTGACCTGCAGTGCTTATGCATCACTAGAGCTGGATAAAGATTGCATTATGGAAAGGTTACTGAGATTTCATAAATTGGCTTAACATCAGAAAAAAAAAGGAAAATCTTGCCTCTTTTAAAATCTCCAAGATTAAAATTTCAATGAAACTGGAACAGGTTACTCAATAATTTTAAATTTTGAAAGGGTGTTTGACTTCAGTTTTCTCTATACTGCATTGCAGTTAAGAATTAAAAAATAAAAGAACCAGTAATTTCTAAAAAACCTCTTATTGTTTTGGCCTTGTTTTCTTTTTTCTTTTTTTTTTAACATGGTGAATTTTTTTTAAATAAAACCAATTTACCAAGAATTTTGTTTTCTTCAGAATCTGTCAGACCTTGGGTTTCCTGTCTGAAACTTGTCTACCACTTTTTGAAAAGTTACCAAGTAGGAAGATCACCAACTTCATTATTTTTTCTCTTTTAACTTTTAAAACTTATGGGCATTTTACAAAATTATTTGGAGGTTGTAAAGAGAGGTATAAACTTGATTACTCCCTTATTTACATTCAGAAACAAATGAAAATAGAAAATTTTAAAAAATAAGAGGGACGAGAAAAATATAACTGCTTTCAATTTTCTTCTTTATTGCAAAAGGAAGAGCTGCTTGTTTTGCAGCCTGAGTGCTTCAGGATATTTTAAAAAATTTAAAATTATCTATTCATCAGCTCTGGTAATTAGCTTTTGCTTTGCTTTTCTGTGAATTATTACCAGAGATTCATGTGCTTTTATTGTGTTGTTATATTATCCTCCAGGTCTTCTGCTTCATACAAATGCTGTTCCACTCCAGATTCAAAAATTAAGCTGTATTGTAGAATTGTTGCAGACTTTCCAACCTGTGGATTCTTGACAATTACAAGTATAAAAAAACACATTTGAAGTGTAATTACAAGGATAATTTATGTAATGACATTAATTCTTTATATCATGCTGACAAATAATGGAATTATAAAGAAGGACTTTGCTTTGGGTGTCAAAAGGGTAGTCAAGAGTGTGATGTGTCATGGGCAAAGGGACAAGATGGAAGGACACTATGAATGACAAATGACATCAAAGAAAGTATGAGAAAGGAAGTATCAAGAAGAGGAAAAGAGAGTATATAGTGAGGAATAATGCTGAAGAGAATATGAGAGAGCAAATGAATAGGGTCATAAGTTTACAGGGAGGGACTCAAGAAGTTAAAAGCATAGTTTAGCAGATGACAAAAGGAATCTATCACATTAAATGAAATTATTAGCTAAGGAAGCAGATTCAGCAACAGTGTCTGTTTAAAAGGAAGGGAATCAGTTACCATCTAAGCTTAGAGGTTAAGTTACCATCTTAGCTACTTAGAGGAACAGAAAAGCAAACAGCAGAGTATTGATTCAGCAGAGAAGTCCTGGATAGAACATATCAGTGGAAGAGTTAGCTGAGCTATTTAATCCATCAGGTACAATGGGAAGAGAGATGAGTCAGCAAATGGACAAATAAATAGATCAAGCAGTAGATTAGTGGTGAGACATAATGCAATTGGTGAGAATTAGCTGTCAGAGGGCAGGTACCTGGAAGCAGTTCCCCAGACATGCTTGGTAACGGCACCCAGGCAATCGGAGATGCCTGCAGGGATGCTGATCCCCCAGCAGGATGCCTGGCTGGTGCTGCTGGGGGACTGAGACCAGAAGTGAGATGGGACATTAGCAGTGGGCATTCACCTGCTTATACAGGACTTCTGGTGGGAGAGAGGGAAGAAAGGGCCAACAAAACTTCTCATCTGAGGAACAGTCCTGCATTTGGAGTCTCTTAGCTTACATGTGCACAGCTTGATTCCTGAAATTTGCTTTAAAGATATGCAACAAGTAAGAGCCCCAGTGCTGTGGTGAAAGGGTGACAAATGGGAAACAGATGACTCCTGTTTGTACAACCTTTTATGCTCACTACACAAAGAAAGGGCTGTTCATTTTTCAGCCTCATATCCTGTGATGTTTTATTGAGCAAAATGGAGAGCTATGATTCAAACTACACTTCCTTTTTACCAGCCAATCCTTCCTCCCCATAGGCTTAGCAGAGAGGCTGAGCTCATTGCTGAACTATTGCATTAGGGAGTAGATCTACAAATAGTGTGAGTCAGGATGCCTCTTTGGTGTCTGAGGAAGCAGAGAGAAGACATGAAAATGATGTTTACTGAAAAAAGATTAAATAAATGACTATTTTAACTACTTCCACACACAACTAATATATATATATATATACACCTCTTTTGCAATGATATATCCTTAATTTTAAGTTTTAAATAGTAAGAGGATTATTAACATTATTGAAAAGCTTTTGTGAAGGCAGTTGTATAGTTTGTATAGATGTACTGGATCATGTGTTGTACCCTTGTTTCTTTGCCTTGGGCAAAAGATGGAGGTTTGACAGCAGAAAAAAAAATTGTTGATATATTTTTATTGGAAAAGCTCATGAAGGACAGCTGAGATGTGAGGCTGTTTCAAACACCAAGAAACTAGAGAGAGAATGAAAGGAGCTAGCAAAAAAAATGGTACTCTGGGGTGCATTAGGGAGACCAGCAGGCTGAGGGAGGTGATCCTGCCCCTCTGGCCAGCCCTGCTGAGGCACATCTGCAGGGCTGTGTCCAGTTCTGGGCTCCTCAGGACAGGAGAGACATGGAGCTGCTGCAGTGGCTCCAGGGCAGGGTAACAAAGATGCCTGAGGCACTGGAGCATCTCTGTGATGAGGAAAGGCTGGGGGAGCTGGGCCTGTTCAGCCTCGGGAAGAGTCCCTGGGAGGGGAGCCCATCAATGTCTGGGAGTATCTGAAGGGGGGTGCCAGGGGATGGAGCCAGGCTCTGCTCGGTGCTGCCAAGCAATAGCACAGGAGGAATGGCAGAAACTGATGCACAGGAAATTCCACCTGGACAGGAGGAAGATCTTTACTGTGTGAGTGATCACACACTGGAATAGATTGTCCAGAGAGGCTGTGGAATCTCCAGATATTCCAGAACCATCTGGTTTCAGTCCTGTGCCATGTGCTCTGGGGTAGCCCTGCTTGAGCAGGGAGCTTGGACCAAATGGCTCAGTGTGGTCCCTTCCAACCTGGCCCATTTTGTGTGTGATACTGTAAGTTTCTAAGAGTTCCATTTCATGTATATATGCAAACACATAAAAGGACTCTCCTCTGGTTACATTCCTTTATGCATAAATAACTCTATACTCCTATTGGACTGAAATATACAACGGATCCTGCTGTCCAGTACCCCTGACATTTTAAACACATTCATTTTAAAACCTTGAAAGTTTTTTCTTCATATCTCATGGATGAGGCAGAGGGAAACTTTGCATGTTCTTAGAAATTAATGTCACACTTCTTACTTGTTTGCTGTTTGGACAGACTGAATCTTCAAAGACTTCCTGGTCTTGGCTTCTCAGCATTTATTAATAGAAATGGCAAGTGAAGAATGGCCAGTGCTTGTTTTGCATACTTGCATACTTGTACGAGCGCACAAGGTCCTCTAGCTTCACAAAGACAAGCTGACGCATGCTCAGCGTTTTCAGGTTTTACAAAGAAAGCTTCTGCCGTTTGAGTCTCATAAATTCATTGTGATTGTTTTGCTATTCAAAAGAAATGAATGAATGGATAAATAGGTGAAAGTTTCATTGCTCCTACCTGTAAACATTTTTTCTTTTCCTTAGTTTAAAATTGTTTTGGATTAACATCTCTTTTATTAGAATATTTTCCCACTTGCCTTTACTTTAACTGTACATTATAGTCAGTAGTTCCTCAGATTTTAGTAGGGCACATTTAAAGTGAGGCAGTAGTCTTGGTATGGAAAGCCAATATTCAAAGTTCATTATTTTGAAAGCAATAAAGATCAAGTCCACTTCATTTACTAATGTCACCTCTCCCTTTTTTCTTTAATCTGGAAGGAGGCTGGTACGTTTTCACTGCTTTGCAAATGTCCTGTTCTTTGAAACTGCCTCCAGAACAACAATTAGCAGTACAGAGAGACCATTTAGTGCTGCTAAGGTGCTGTGTTAACTAGACTAATAACCACATTAAAATTTAGCACATGCTTCATTTTTTCATTTTTTTTCTTTTTTTTTTTTTTAAGTTTTTTAAGGTTTCTTTTTTGTTAAGTTTGAAGTTTTTTTTATTTAAAGTTCTGGAATTTTAGAATTTCTCTGTCGGTACTTTCACTTCTTTCTCAGAATCAAAAAAAGATTGCATGAATAACCATGAGGGGAGTCTGACTATTAACAACAAGAGTCCCTGATCCAACAAGAGTAGTAATTGAACTAGATGATTTTGATGAGCTTCAACAGTAATTGGCAAATTAAGTACAATGAGATTCGATAAAAAGTCACAATAAAATAAACACAAGACTGAAAACTACTGGTAAATATAAAAACTATAAAATTTCAGGGTGGCTGCAATTTGCAGAACTGAACACAAGACAGTAAAGTATTTTAGTAGAGCTATGAGAGTGTAGCAATATTATTCATAAGCATCTCAGGAGCATGACTCACACATTCTGCAAGAACTAAATTTTCATGAATTTCCATAAATGATCAAATTTCTATTGTTTAAAGATGAAAAATAAAGCTTTCCAAAGTTATGTTGGTAAATGTAGATATATTTTGCACCTTTCTAGATATATCTATAAATGTTCCCAAAGAATTAAAGAACCCTAAAATCCAGGAAACAAATAAAGATGGAAAATCTGCTTCTGCAATTTATTGCAGAAATAAACTACAATAGGGCCACAGTCCATTATTCTTCTTCATGACTGCAATCACATGGAAACTGTATTCCCTTACTAATGCATTCCTTGGATGTAAATTCTTTGTTTTCAGCATGGTTACATTCTAGATTGCTTTCATTTGGCTTCAGAAAAACAAAAGAAAACTAGATTTTTAAATTTATGTGCCACACATCTATGGGGAAAAGTTCCTATCAAAATACATGGATTTATTACACTTGCCTCTGTAAATTTTGAAAGATTTGTCTATGCATACAAATATACCTCAAGAATGTGAACTTTCTGAAATCCTTCTCTATTTCACTGTGTCTTAGACCCTGGTGCTTCTGTAAAGAAAGATAATCCAATAACAGAGTTTGGAGATCCTGGAAGATCTCAGCTACAATCCTTCTTCATCTGCATCTCCCCCATAACTGGGCAAGTGCGGTGGCCTTTCTGGCTTTGCCTATTCTGCCTATTTCAAGCCTGTTCCCAAGCCCAGACTCATCACCTACCTGTGCTACATACACAGTCACTTTCGCAGGACACGCTGTCCCTCACATGGTCTGGGCAGAGAAGGCCACCTTGAAGCTGTCTCTGCCACCAAGGTACACTTCTGCCATCCAAAGAACAGTGTAAACACGTGGAGCACAAGGATAAGCCAGACTCCCATGAAAAGGTAGGAAAAGATAGAAAGTAATAGCTGTGTCTCTACACATGTCTCTACAGGGGGTTATCTGCACTTTAGCCTTCTTCAACAACTGTGAGGAATCCCTCTTGCAGTGGTGTGAGGAGTTCAGGCACTCAAGCAGTACTGGCTCTCTCTGTGTACCTAAGCTAGATTATAGCTGTGTCCTACCTTTTCAAGCTTACCTGCAAATAAAGAGTGTTGCTCCTTTCAAAATTCGGGCCACAAAGCAATTGCACATGCACTTTTTTTCAACCACCTTGGAAAAAGTCTCTGAAAACACAAGGGGTATTCCCAGTCTCAGCAAGAACTGTAGTTCATTGTGTTTCTAATGGAGGAGCAATCTGTTTTCACAATGGAAAATATGTTGAAGGTAGTCCGAGGACCAGCCAAATTTTCTGGTAAAGCAACTACCTCACCTTGCAGGGAGGTTCAATTCAGCTTCCTTTGTTTGCTTCAGTCTGCTCTCTTTTATCCCCTTTATTTTCACTTTTCCTATTTAGCCACTAATTTTTTATCTCGAGGTCCTGACTGCCCCATGGGTTATATTTTTTTTCTTCCTACACCTCGCTTTTATTTTCATCTGCTGATTTATGCAGCTGTTCCACAGATTGCTGTATTTGCTGTTCAGGGATCAAGTGTAATCTCTTTGAAAAAAAAAAAAGCCAACACAAATTCTCTTCATTGCATATACTGACAAGGGTGAGAAATAGTGTTTCATATGTCTCTACAATAGACAAAGCTAAAAATTGAATAATATTGCCCTATCAAAAAGGGTCCATTAGTGAAATGAAACCCAAAGCCTTGAATGCACTGAGAGGCAGTAGAAATTCTGATTGTGAATATGAAAAATATGCAGTGTTGTAAAAGCAAAGCAGTAGGAGGCCTAGCAGGCAAAATGCAAGTGGTAGGATTAATACTGAAATAGGTGCAGGAGTAACTGCAAGAAGGCAAGAGCTTAAGGGACACAGATCTAAGTGGTAAATTAATATATACAGATTTGCCTACTTAAGGGAATGAGAAATCCCTTCCCAATACTGGATGAAAATAAGCCCTTTTGACTCAGTGTTTTGTAAAGACCTTTTTTACCCTTAGAGAAATGCAAACAGAGAAATTTAAACCTGAAACATTGCTCAGCCTAAGAGAATTGAGTTCTGGGTGAATGGATGGATGGGTATAGATAATGTATTATTCAGAATATTATCAACTTGATTCTTTGCTAAGGAGAAAATAAATACTTTTTGTTGAGGTGGAATGCTGATGTATTTGCTGAATCTGTTTCTGACTTAGAAATAAATCATGTGAAACAATTTGGCCATGGTAAATATGCTAATAACTGTCTGTACAAACTTGATAATATTTTTTTATACTGCCAGTGTTTTAATTTATTAACTAATGTGGCTATGATGACTGGAAAATGAGTATGTGACGTAGTTAAACAAGAGGTGTAGAAAACATGCTCAAGAAAGTGGCTCTTCAAATTACTTCCCTCAGGGTTACTCCAGATGCTGCATCACCCTGCTTTTGCCAGGATGCATAAGAGTAAATAGCAGTTTTAACAACTAAAATATTCCCTGCACTTTTTGATTTCTTTTTAAGAAGGTATATGATTTTCAGTAATAGTAAAATTTTCACTATTCCTAAGAGATAAGTACAGCACAAAAAGCAAGCTTTGTCTTTGACCCAGGACTCCCTCTGGGACAGAGCACGTCAGGGAATTTCATCCTTGTTGTTGGAGCTCAAATTTAGCCCAGAGTGACTTTATGTGAACTGATGCAGTTCACATAAAGGGTATATATACCTTGTTTATCTGAACTATCCATGCCCTGGCTAGCCTGACTGCCATGGGCAAGGTAATAAAGTTCAGAAAACCTGCCCAGACCTCTCTGTGGACACTTGGGCTGTTGGCCTTTGTTGGCATTGGCTCCGTGACAGCCACATCCTTGGAGAAGTACCTGAGCTGGTTTCAGGTTAGAGGAATTGCATTTAATATTTTTCACTGCTAGTCAAGATGTAAATATTCATTAGGAAAAAACTTGCAAGTACTAAAAAAAGTTATCTGATTTTAATTTACTTCTCTTTAAAGATGCTGGTTACAACCTTTAATGCTACTTTTTTACTGATACATGTGGCAAGAATTATTCATATAATCTGTTGAAATATGCTAATAGTTCCAAATCATGAGTGCTTTTAAAATTCATATATTTGTGGCAATTCATGGGCAGCAGAGAAAAGACTGGCAAAATTCATTAAATAAATTACTCATCGTGCATTATTTCACCTGCTACTTCCAAATGTGAATAGAGAAATAAACAGGTTTTCATTGCTAAACTGAAACAAAAGAGGGTATCCAAATCAACTATTTCTGCTTGAAGAAATACTTCTGTGGTAAAATATCAACTCATTTAGTAGTAATCTGCAAGATAATTTCAATGCTGACAAGTCTTTGGAAATCTGTATCTGTGTACATAGCACAAAAATATCTTAAAATCAGTAAATCCCTAATTGCTTTATCACTTCATGTACAGGTTTGTTCGATGACAAGCATTAGGGTAGAAAGTCTGGCTGGGTTACAGATGGCAAAGCTTGCTTACTGATTTAACTTTCACTTCTTTCCTTCCTTTTCTTTTTTCTTCTCTGTTTTGCAAATCTTTGATGAAAAGGAATTTCAGTGCTAACCTTACTTTTAAGAATTCACAGAATAATTAAGCAACAAAAAGTATAAATGGCATTTTAGCAGAATATTTTGCTTTTATTGTGAGACAGGATTTCATAAAGAACTAATGATGTACTTTACCAGTCACAAAATCATGTCTTTGATCATGGCTGTCTACTACTTCTGATATGCTTTCTCTGGTCTTAGCCTTCAAAATCTATCTGTCTTACTCCACCAAGACATCCTTAAGGTCTTTGAACATAGTGCCCTCCCTGCATTTTTTCTTTATCAATTTCCACCATCTGTCTTTTCTGTCCATGTGTCTCTCATATGCTGAGACTTCTGCAATTTACTTTAATAATTTCTTCCTGTTGGAAGTCATTCACTTATTGAATTGCTCTTGAATGTGTATGTGTGTTTCCACGGATAACTAAATACAGTAATCATAGTATGACTTGTGTTAGAAGGAACCTTAAAGATCATCATCTAGTTCCAACCCTCCTGCTATGGGCTGGGGAACTTTCCACTATACAAGGTCACTCAAAGACCCATGCAGCAACACTGAAATTGCAAAAACAAAATCAGACAGGAAGAAGTCCTCTAACCACGGGGGTAAAGATTGTTAAAAAAGGGTGGGTCATACCACTGATGACAAAGAAAATGGCCATACTAATACAGGTCCTTAACCTCCTACAGAGTTTGTTGTGCTGCCTGTCTTGTTTTCTTTCATATGTTTTGATGGACATGTTATCACATGGCAAATTTGCATCTATACCAGAAAGAAGAGTTGAGAACATTCAGAAGTGGGCTGAGAGAGGACTTACAAAATGGAAACATAGTTTTGATTTTCTTGCTTTGAATGTACTATCAAGATAGACTGTGATGCTGCTTTGCTGTCACTTTTTGTTGTTTGCAGGTAGAAGATGTAAAGTTGATCTGAATTCATAGAAGGATGCCTGCATGACACAGGCTACAATGTCCTGGCAGACATTATAATCATGTCTTATAAAAACAGATAATTAAAATCTCTACTTGAAAATTATCTTAAAAGAAATTATTTAACACCTCCATAAAAATAACTGAGAGGTAGACATCTAAGAAATACAATTATAAGCAGGAAACTTTACATAAACATGATGAAAACCAAATAAAGCAGATATAACTATAAAAAGCACATACAATTCATAATATTCCCTAAATCTGTCAAGTGGGAGAATTTCTAAAATTAAAATCTTTTTAAATCTAATTCAAACTTTTTTAGTGCCAAGGACCTTCCCAGGCCATAAGAAAAGCAGCAAAATTAAATTAATGAAACTCCTATGTGAAATTCAACATTTAAATATAAACTACAATATGAACTTTCATTTATGTAACTTCTAATTCATGCATTTCTCCATTTCTGTTCCTCTATGATGCTCCATTAAATAACTGTCTTTCAGAATTGTTCATTCACTTGGAGCTGAGGATTCAAAGCTGCACAAACTTTATATTAAGAAAATAGAATTGATTTTCAGTGCTTCTGACTCTTGCTTTAAAAAGAGCAGAATCCTTGACCCCACTTAAAATCTTCCCCTAGGTCTTTAAAGAGCCTTGCCATTATTATCTTTCAACATATAAAACAAAGACACTTTGAATAGGCAAGCTAAAAGCATGTTTCCTGTGTTGTGTGGACCACATCTCAGCTGTGAGGATTTGCCTTAGATTTTTTTTATTGCAGTACTTGTTTTTCTCCTGTTCTTAAATACTTCATTGCTATGAGGGCTTAAAGGGAGTTGCAACCCCACAGCTTTAACTACATAAAGTGATAGATATAAATCAGTAATATCTTGAATTTCCTTCTCTTTTTGGAATGGAAATTACTGTACTTTGTTCTTTCCTCTGGACCTTCTCAGCATAACCCAACTGTTTGATCACAACAGGACCAGTTATGAACTGGCTTGCCTCCATGACCACAGCAAAAGGGGAAGGAATAAAGAGCTTTCCCCTGTGGCAAATAGGTCAGGCAGACTCATGGCATGGATGACTGGGGGAACACAAGCACCACACCTAATTGCTCTTCTGGGAAGTCATGGTGGTCACCCAGGGTTCAGCCAGAGGCATGATGCAGCAGCTTTTGTGAAGAGTTTCCATGTCACTGTGCATGCCAAGTAAGAGTACATTCAATTCACTCCATGAAAACTCTTCCAAATTCAAGTCACACCTTGAGGGTATGATCTAGCTCAATAAAATGATTTCTTTATAGATATGTTAACAGGAAACTTGCCTTATCCTGACTGGCCACTCTAACTCAGCTCCAAATGGTGATTGTGCTCGGAGTTCCCTTGTGACTAAATAACCAGGAAATGCAAAATGTGCTTAAAGAGCCAAAAGAAGAGCCTTTTCCAAGAGCCTCCATGAAGAGACTAGGATACAGAGAAGCATCAGAAAACTCTGAGAAAGAGGAAGCACTTGCCTAATGCAGTGCAGTCTCGTGGATTGCCCCAAGCTAGCCCTAGGCTAACAATACATCTACACACACAGAAATACTGTGAACCCAAAATCAGCCCTGTCAGAGTGATGCTCAGGCTTATAAGCACAGCCAGTCTGTGGGGCTTTGCTAAGACCCTGTGCTGTGGCTTGACTGCTTCTGCTACTTAGACTGGCCTGTTCAGAATGGGTCTGACTTCATATCATGGTATAAACTCCCCCTGTAATTCACAATTAGGTTTGATGAGGACTCAGGTTCCTTGTACACTGTCCATTTATTTCAAGTACCACCAAGACCTCTTGATGCTGACAAGAAAGCCATTAATAATCAGGACATCTCTGTGGTAGAGGCTTCAGAGGAGTAGAGAAATTAGCGAGGAAGCTGTAAACAGTTTAGCTGAAGCATCAGAAAGAGTCTTATCAAGCACTACAGATCTCAGCACCGGCTCACTTAGAGGTCAGGCGCTCTGCAGTCCATAGTGCTAAAATCTGGGTTCGCTCACATGAGCTACTTGACCTCCCTCTGTACCCACCAATGCTGCCTCTCCACCATGTGAGCTGCACATACAAATCACAACCTACGCTTAAACTCTCCGGCACAACATCCAGTTTGTTCCCTTTAAGAACCTGAGAAGGTAACAGAAAATCTTGGATTAAGGAGATTGGGAATACATAACCCTGAACTCACACCATACTGTTTTGTCCCACACTTAGTGAAACATCCATTGTTCTCAGTATTTTTCTTGACATGTGAAATATAATAATTTTTCTGTGATGGCTCTTACTTATACAGTTGTGATAGGATAGGAAATACGAGTCTTTGAGAGCATCAGCAGGTAATGGCCTCTTTTTTGTCTTATTTTTCATTTTGATTGTCTTGTCTTTTTTTTCTTGTGAAAACTTGACTTAGAAAAAAAAATAGTAACTCTTCCATAACACAGACATTTGAAACCATCATCACTTTTAAAAATTTCTGCCTTGAGGAATCTGAATTTCTTTGCAAAATAAGTGCAGTTTGATTTTTACATACAGACTATGTATGCATTACTTTAGGACTAAATCCACAAAGGAGCCTAAATCGCAGCCGCCTCTTCATCCTGCATATTATATTCATCTCCTCTTTTCCCTTATTCAATATCTTGATGATTAGCAAACATATTGAGGTCTGGGTCTTCATGACTGCTGGTTGCAGTGTTAGCCTATGGGCTATGGCTCACTCTCAAGCTGCACTAGGAAATGGAATCTCCGAGTACATCCTGCTGCGTTATTCCACTCCCAAAGGCATAGTGAAATTGGGCCAAGGGTAGGCTCTGAGCCCACTCTTCACAGCTGGAGAAGTCATACAGGAAAATGAAGGCCGGTTCCTACCTAGTTTGGGAGACACTGGCCCTTCAATAGCGTTTTCCACCCAAGGGATCCTGACACTTACGGTGGAGCTGAACCAGCCCCAGCAAGGAAGGAGTGCAGAGATGAATGAGAAAAAGGGCCTACAGTTACTTCTCTGGTGGCTTCTTTCTTCTAGAGATGCTGAAAGCTCAACATCAGTCTCATCTCTCCCAGACTATTGCCACTGAAAGGCTGAGAATGAGGAGAATCTACAGAAATGAGCCTGTGGCTGCCTTCAGAGTGTGATGGTCACGGTCAATGACAGCTAATCTTAGCCTGACAAACAGCTGCAATTCTTATAAAATTCATCTGGTTTTCTGCAGAATTTTATAGATTTTTCTTATAATAATTAAAATAATAATTATATTATAGAAACACTTCACAAGTTAATCTCC
The DNA here is from genome assembly GCA_013397245.1 of Thryothorus ludovicianus. Lineage (NCBI taxonomy): Eukaryota > Metazoa > Chordata > Aves > Passeriformes > Certhiidae > Thryothorus > Thryothorus ludovicianus. The sequence goes on along the minus strand of VZTB01016970.1, from coordinate 117,283 downwards.
TCTTCAATTTCCTTTAGTATTTTCTGGGGAATTACCATGCGTAACATAGAAAGTAGGTAATTGAATCTCATTTCTATTACCATTTTGACAGCCTGAACTCTTTCCCTGGGTGATAGATTTAATTTCTCACACATGGCTTATATTGTTTTAAAATGGTATAATAAGTGGCATGATATTGTTTCTTGCTGTGGCATCTAAGCCATTATTTAGCAATATATCTGAAGTATTTCTTCTGAATTGATAGCCATTAAAATTTTTAAAGCAGAACCTCAGCAGGGACAGATTGATACAGCATCACTGGAATCAGCTGTGCCATGCTGATTCACACAAGCTCAGGATTTAACCTGTGATATTGCTGTCACTTTTTTTTTTTTTCCTTCTCACCAAATTTTAGCATATTTTCCTTATCAATGGTCTGGAACAAGGCATATAAAAAACCCTGTGAATTAATTATAAGCTCAGCCCTGCAGCCCAGTGAGCTATGCAAGGGATGATGTGTCATTGTCAATTTGTGCTGAAGACAATGCCAGCAGAAGGTGTTCTACCTCTCTCCAGCAGCGCTCAGCAACTCATACGATTTAGGTTGCAGGAGCAAGCTTTGTTTGCATAGCTGCCAAGGACATTTACTGCTAATTTCAGAGACACCAATGCTGGAATAAGTCAGAGCATGGAAAAGGGGGATAACTCTCATGAATTCCTTTCCAATATAAATTTGAAGGCTAATAAGCATTGCATAATACTGCTGCTTTCAATTCAAAATCAAGTAGTTTAATTTATCTCAAAAAATAAGCCTGTATTAGAATCCACAACTGTGGATATAAATACTTGCTTTCTGTACAAGTAAATAGCTTTTTGGCATGCAAGGGTAGAGGAAGTTTAAGAAGGTCACAGTTTCCTACCAGCTATATTAAGAGATGGTGACCTGGAGGTGCCACACATCCCAAAATGGGTTGCAAAAGTTCATAGGAATCCCTTGCTAATGGAATTGCCTTTTGTACTTCCATGATGCTGAATTTTAGTTCTCTTTTCCAGAAAGGAAGTTTCTGTCCTATTTGTTAAAAAATGGACATGAAAATACAGGTTAACACAGAGTAGAATGTCTGATAGCTAATCTTGAAAAGAAGAAGCCATAATAGCAGAAGAAAAGGAAAGTCTAAAATAAATATATGGACTTAATAACTAAGTGTAGTCAGTTCTTTGCACTTGCTTTGCATTCTTGGTAACCATTCTATGAAAATCTTTTTGCCTCAGTTCCTGGAAAGAATTTTGTGATAAAGCAATATGTACTTGAAATGAAGCATCTATAATTTTTAACTCTTCAGTTAATTCAGGCACAGCATCTGCAGCACTGGGAACTCTTTCTATACCCATCACTCTGTCTTGCAGCCTTCAGCACACACCTCACAAAGACCCTATAGCAATGCTCAGTGAAAACAGAAACAAGGGCCTTGTGTTTTGCTGAAGCTGTTGCAATCTTTTCTCAACTTGGTAAAGCAGAAGACAGTAGGTAAAGTGATTATAGATGGGAAAGCAGCTATGATATACAAAATGAGAGAATTGGAAAATTTTGTATAGTCGGTGTGGACAAGGTAGAAAACATTTTGGGAATGCAGAAATAATGGAAGCAATCACTAAAGGCTGTACAGTGTAGAAGTATTCTAGAATGTAATTGCAACACTGTCCCTCTGGCATTTTAAAGACTCCGAAAGGTATTGACACACTTGCTGTGTCAATCTACTAGAAGAGAATGAAAATGTGCGTATATTACTATTTAGCTTCCTTTAGGGGTTCAAATCAATCTCCAGCAGCATCAGTAGGTTAATCAATGCTATTTCCCTAAAACTAAACTAGCTCTTACCAGCAATAGATCACTTCTCCCTTGCAGGTAGTCTACCTTGACTGCAGCAAATTGGACAGGGAGCTAATAAGGTTTTTGAGCTCATGGTAGCATATATTTTTTTATCTTAGGTTGTGGAAATGTCAAGCAAAATCAGCCATTTCCAAACTAAAAGAACTGCAACAGAACTTTTTGCCCACCTTGGCTTGCCTCAGACAGAAGGGTTGCTTAGCTGGCCTCAGTCTATCATTGCAGAGGTCAGGAAGATTTTTAGGGGGTTTTTCTTGCAACAGGCAAAGCATGTCATATTTGTAATTAGTGCCTAGTACTGTTATGGAGGAGTTGGCTAAGAATATTTTGAAGAAGAAAAAAAGGGATGAAATGTATAAATGATAAAATAGAAATGCAGTATCTTTGTTGTTTTGTATTTTCTGGGTTGTAAGACTGTATCTAGCCTAAACTGTAATGAAGTTCCCCTCTGAACCATAATTAGGAAGTCCATCATATAAAAAAGTATGCTATTCATAAGCCAAATTTCATAAAGCACATGTAAAGTAGACAGATTGATCTCAAAGAGTCTGACTTCCCTTCTTCTGAGTGTTCAAACCCTAGGCACATATCTACAGGAAAGCAGAGGGAAAAATTCAAACACTCAGTGAATCAATAGGAAGTAGGCAAGAAGCAGTTCTGAAGTAACTAGCAGTTAAGTGGATTAATCTGGCACAAAAGATGGCAAGGTTTTTCCTGCTTAGCTTTACTAGCTGAAATTTGAACTGAACATGGAGCCTCCTGCTGCCTGTTTAACCTCCTGCAATCCTATTTATCTGAGAGACTAAAATATTCAGATCCTACTAAAGGAAAATCAGTGGCCCAGAAGACAGCTTACATAATTCATTAATTGTGGAGTAAAGTAAACCTGTTTGATATTTAACTAATTTGTTATTATTATTATTGTTATTATTATTATTATTTACAGTCAAAAAAACTTACAAAAAAGATAATTTGAACTTAGAAATCAAAACCTAGGAAATCTCAGGATAAAACATGGTGGGGTTTTTTTTAAATTTTGTATGTGTCTGTGTGTTTAGTGATTTTGTTTTATTCCCAAAGGAGGAATGTGATAAAATCAAAACAAGATCAAGGGTTAACAACATCCATGAACCCATGTTTGAATGTAATCCTTTTCCTCATATTAGAAACCGCAGTGTTTATAAGAGTAAATAATGCACAGTTACCACCACAGTCAAGGAGTTGTCACCACAGCTAAGAGCAAGTCTGTCCTTTGTGACTAAGGAAGTTCAGGTACACCTTCCAACACCATAGCCTGCCACACCCTCTGCTTAGAATCCTTGCTGCTAGGTGCCTGTCCACCTCCTCTGATTAACTGTGGGAACATGGATTTCTCCTTCCTTCACCCCTTGCAGATGCCAGTATGAATCGAGGAGAAAAGCATAATATTCTTCTGAGCAGCTACTGCCTTTTGCTGAACAGAAGATCTTTTCTTCCTTCCAAGGTCATAGGACAATAGAGCTACAAAGCACAATTTGGTTTTCTTTGTGGAAGCAATGCAAGATACACAGGAAAGAGATTACAATAATTTTACACTCAGACTGTCTTCATTTCTTTTTTTTTTCCTTCAATTTGATGTGAAGTTCCTAGGAAATTAAATGCTTATGTTAATGTAACATTAAGGTTGATAAATCAAGTTCTCAAATGTCATGAAATGCAGAAGTCAGTCTGTAGACTCAACCTTTTCTCTGGGTGTGCCTCTTTCTTAAAATATAGACAATCTTTATGCTGTTATAAATTATTACTCAGACTACATAGGAGACAGTATAACAATCTGGAATTCTCTACAAAGGTTTATAAATAGCAAACTCATGACAGAAAATGCTGTGCAGCTGTGCTATATAAGGAAAGGAGCAATTTACTCACAAATGCTTCAGTATGTTCTTCCTTGTGTTTCAGTTTGGCATGATCATCTCTCTGTCCCTATCGTCTCTCTGTTATTATTCACGCAAGGAGATTTTAGATATCACTGATATTGTGGAGATTCCCGCCCTTCACAGTGATACTGATATTCATGTGTAAATGAAAGTATTCATATGTGAATGCAAGTATTCATTTTTCCTGCCAAGACTTCTGGCTTCTGAAGATAAGCCTTTCTGGCCTAAAAAGAAAGAATGGGAACACCTTGGAAGTAAAAAAGTCTTTAAAGCCTTCTGCATCCTGGACAGCCCTTACTAAACAGATGTCAGCAGTAGCAAGACTGCCCAAGGTTGGATTTGTCCAGTGTCTCACAGCCACAGTAAACACCGACTCTGATGGCACCCATCCTCAAATGTGGGCAAGGAAGACAAGACTGATCAGTATTTGCCTTATGGCCCATTCTTTAGTCACCAATCACCCCACATGCATCTTTTTTATTTCTTCTCTGAATTAAGCCCTTGCAGATCAGCAGGGGAGGTACATGTTAAGGAAACTTCCCTGTCTGACCATCCAGAAGCCAATCTGACAGTCACATTTGCACCACCTGAGCTGGGACTGGAGCCCCTTACAGCTGCAGCACTCTGGGGTCTCTGGTTTCTGCTGTGTCTCTCAGTGTCACCTGGCTGTGACACAGGTCCCCAAGACCTTTGTTGTGCAAAAAGTTGGCAGTTTCCAGCCTCTTGCTTGGGGCTTCTGTCACCTAGAGCTAAAACTTGCACCTTGCACACCAAGCCACCTGCACTGAATGTATTTCTCAACATATATTATATGTATAGGGGCGTTTCACACATGTGTACAGCAGTTTCATAAAAGGGGGCATATAGGGCTCCATCCTCTGTCAGAACTCCAGCCCCCCAGCATACATGCTGCTTGAATCACATCATGTCTCAAGCTGAGAAAAGCACCACGATAGCTGTTCATGCACGTGCAAAATCTCTCGTCCACGTGTGTAGCAAAAACCACATAGTGCCTTGGTTGGAAACTGGCCTTACTGGCCTGAAACAGTAAGAAAGAAGAAATAGAGAAGCGGCTTAGAGGCTTGTAGCAAACAGTTCTGTTTAAAAAAAATGAGGTTCTTAAGAGATAAAGATTTTTTTAGAAGGCTGTTCTTTTATTTCCCAGCATGTGAAGGAATATAGTCTAAATGATTTCCTGGATATACCACATCTAAATAAGAGTGCACAATGTTAGAAAAAAGTAAACTGGTCAAGGTTATTAATCTTGGATAACATCTACTGAGATTTATCAGGCTCTCAACAGCAATTTTTATCACACAAGTAAGCATATTATTATCATGTCTATGATTGAGGACTCTTGAAATTTTGATAGCTTTCATTCAGATTCTTATCTTTGGACACAAAGAGAAATTTTACAATTGTACCACTGCACAGTTTACCCAGTTTTAAATAAATTATTTAAACTTTAGTCAAAGACATAATGCATACTGCTTTATAACAAGTACATGTTTCATACAGATTTTTGAGTGGTCTCTGATTTTTCTTTGTGGAATTTTTTTTTTTTTACATACTGTGCATAAGGATGTGCACTCTCATTGGGGATATATTCAAGGTAAAAGCTTACTGTAAGTGAGATTTCTGCATTTTGCACCTGTATTGGAAACTAGGAGAGGGAAAGGCATCTCCAGGTGTTGTGAGTAGGTCACAGAATGGCTGCAAGGTATGCCCCTGGACCAGCCAGGATGAGACCCAGTGAAAAACTGGTGGACTCTACTCTGCCATCATGATACACTGGTGACAGGAATGAAAGCCTGTGCATTATAAGATGAAAGGATGCTTTACCACTGAATTTCAGTGTCACAAATTACTTCTTGCTCCTACTGTCAGGAGTGAGGACAAGCTCTCCTCCAACGCTCAGTGTTTTCGGTACTTTTCAACGTATTGAAAACATGTTTCTTCATTTTAGGCACTACCTATGGCAGGATGTAGCCTAACATGAACAACTCTCTGGAAAACCATATTTTTTTATATGAGCCTGTTGGCATATCATAGTGTTATGTTTAAGTTTCTTTCCATCAAATGCTATTTTTTGCATCTTAAATTATTTCAGACACTTTCCTTTCACATTAACTAAAACTAACATTGACATTGTGATATATTGCAAATGACATCTGTTGGAGCAACTTTTTCCCCCAAGAACTATATTTCCTACCAGCCATAACCTCAGAATTCTGGGGAATTATTATATAATGTTGTTTCCAATCAAAATAGATGTGTTCAGTTTTCCTATATGCAGTAGCATTAAATAACAGTTACACAGCTCAGTCAATCCTCTTCCTGCTAAATTTGGTGGCAAAACTCCCACTGACTTCATAGGACCAGCATTTAGATCATGGGTGATTAACATTCATAGAAATTATGGGTTAACCTCTAAAAATTGGAGAAGTTTGGCCACGTAAGTCTCCTAAGACCTAGAAATTCTAAACATTTCTGTCTCTGCTACTTGTACTTCACTCTTTATACTTTGTCTCCCTTCCACATGCTTTCATTAATTGCACAGAACTATTTGTGAATACAGTAAAAAAACCTGAATAATTAATGCTTATTTTTAGGGCAATTTAATCAACAGGAAATAGAAATTTACCTAAACACCTTTCTCCAGACTAGGAAACAAATCTTTTGAAGGTTTGCTGCCAAAGTAAAATCCAGAGAGGGGCCTTTGCATGTTTAACCACATGTGTAGACAAATTTATAACCCCCTTATTGTCCCCCTAATTCAGAGGTGTCTAAATTCCCTAGTCTCTTAGGCAACATCCTATGTCCCTGTGCCAGAAAAAAAAAAATGTTTCCAGCTGTATGATATTTGGTGTGCCTTTTTTCACAAGATTATTGCTGGTTCCGGCCATGCCCCAAGCTTTCCCTGGTCATGTCTGCCGTTCCTCATTCTAAGGAATGAGCAATGTGAGAAGTTGCCTTACACAGAGGAACTCTGCACTAAGGAAATACTTAAGTCCTGACCCATGCTGAATGGGTGAGGAAATTCTCAGTGCAATTACTCTAAACCCTTTTAAAGAAAGAAACTTCCCTCAGGAGAGTGCCTCCAGGCTAATCCTTCCAGGTGTCCAGAGCAGTTTGTGGAGGACAATGTTACCAGAAACAGGCAGAACATTTCAGGAGATTCTAATCTTTAAGACTGCATAAACTACCTCTTTTTTGCAGAAATCCCAAGAGACAACATAACTCTAGAGCATAAGACCCTCTCTATTTTTTCAGGCTTCAAGGAAAGGGATTGTCATTTGTTGCAGGCCCAAACGAACAGCAAATATCAATATTTCTTGCCTAACTCAGCTGCCCTATTGAGTGTATTGATCTGCCCTTGTATGCCCATTTCTGTTACTGTGGAACAAGGGAGGAAAAATAAGAAGGTTCACAGCATATATTTATGTCAGCTCACCCCAACACCACTCCCAACAAGAATTCCTCTTTCTCTGCAAAATGCAAGCTGGATTTCCGCTTACTTGCTCCAGCTTACACTCTGCTTAATGTTCATGAAAAAAATAAGAGACGGTAGAAACCTGGAAATGTTACTGGAAAGTGTACATGGGGCATAAGTTGCCTGCAGTCCCACATTTCCCAGTACCTCTACCTGCACTGCTGGATGAGGAAGAGCCCACAACTTTTCTCCTTCATAACAGCTGTAGCCTGCCCTGGTTGAGAGCATAGATACAAAAGAAATGTAATTTCTTATCTCACCATGCAGATCATTTAGAGGAATAAAGTCAGGAAAAGCATAAAAACCAACCAACCAACCAACACCCAAGATGGACCAAACAAAAAACCCAAACAGAAATTTTATTCTCTTTGATTATCAGTTAATAAGATTACTGTCTTAGAATCTTCTTTGTTATAACTGAGCAAACTGTAATAATATTTTTAAATGACAAAAATCTCTTCTCTATCCAAACCAATGTAGAATAATATTAATAATTTCCTTGTAGTAGTAGAAGAAACATCTGAGGCAATCAAATGCTTTGGATGGATGCTTTCCTTACCAAAATCCATAAAATCAGGAAGGCTTAGTGGACTTTGGATCTTCTTTTAAGCAGACATTGAGAGAAAATGGGGAAAAATGTTATATTCAGGTGTGGCATTTTCTCAAAATTCTAAGAAACTTACACAGTACCCCAGATAAGAATTCATGTCCTTAAAAAAATGCAGTGGCTTTGCAACTAAATAATGTTCCAATCTGGTAAAAAAAAAATCACCACAGAAATTATATTCAGTCATGAAAAGAAAAATCTGAGACAAAAATTAACAACATTTTTGTACTAGTTTTGTTCCAAAATTTTTAACAGTCAACACAAGGGACAGAGCATAAAATAGACATGAAACAATAACAAATCCCTACACATTATAATTAAAATAGGATCATAGAGTATTCTGGGTTGGAAGAGAGATATGAGGCTGACAGATGGGTAGATAACAAAGTCCTCCTTTCTCCTCTTTTTAAAGGTGTGCACAATATTTCCTTATTTCCAGTCACCTAGGACTTCATCTAAATGCCATTTTTCAAATATGGAAAGAGGCTTGGCAACTACAGCAGCCAATTCCCTCAGGACTCTGGGATGCCTCTCCTCAGATCCCATAGATTTATGTACATTCAGGGTCCGAGGCCATGAATTGGATCTTCCCTTTCAGAGGGAGGGACTGTGCTCTCCCACTCCGCATCCTGCTGTCCATCCGTCTGAGGGGTGTGGGAAGAGAGGCTGCCATTGAAGACTGAAGGAAAAGTTTTTAGGTACCCCAACATCTCCTCTTCCATTGTTATCAGTTTTCCAGGATTTTTTATGGGGAAGAGGGTGTTCACCTTCTTTGACCTTTTCTTTTAGGTTAACCTGCCTGTAGGGTCTCTTCCTGTTATACTTTGTGTTCCTTGCCAGCTTCAGTTCCAGTTTTGTCTTGGCCTTGGCCTCACCCTATCTGTACACTACTGCCCTCCATCCCTATATTCTTCCTAGGTCAACTGCCCTAGCTTCAACTGCCTATATTTATTGGAATATTTCTTGGTTTATTTAACTTTACAGCAAAAAAAAAACCCAAACCCAACCTATCTCCTTTTTATTTTCTCTTCCATAATATCCTAATATTAGTAGAATTTATTAGGACATTTAGAACAGAAATTGGTTGTACTATCATAGGATCATTCAGCTTTTACAAAAGTCCACTTACTCATGATACCTATGTGACTATAACTGCTTTTATATATTACTTTGGATTTACCTTTTCAGTTTTCCTAATTTTAAATGCCAAGAAAAAAACCTAATGGCTTTTCAAAATGCCAGCTACTGCCACAGGTTTAGAGACTTGTCATAAAGTACAAATACTATAACTAATGAGGGAGGGCAGAATTAACTGTAGTGGTGCAGCTAACTTTAAAATACATGGTGCTCTTTCAATTCAGGATGCAGAAATTCAGTTAGAAACCAGAGGTGAAGAACCGGCATTTTCCACTTTTCTCAATTGCTGAAGCATCTCAAAAGTCATTGGAGCTAAGTAGTTTAAATTGTTAAAATATGAATTTAAATAGTTTGAATTGTTAACTTGTTAAATTGTTGAATTGTTTCTTTTTTTTAACCATGAAAACAATATTGTTGACTAAGGTTGACTAAGTGTAAAAAATTCTTTACTCTTCCTGAGTCAGAATATAATATGAAACAGCTCCAAGAAAACTTTTCACTTGGTCTCAACAAGCAGTACCCATTAAGTCCACATTTTAACAGTATTTGTTAGAATTCAGTCAGATTCTATGGGCAAAAAACAGTTCTAATTTTTTTTTTATGGTGAATGTAGAAGATAAAGTAAATTAGTGAAGACTTCATCCTCTACATTCACCTTAAAAAAAATTAGAATTCAACATCTCCATACTTGCAGTGGGATGCAGTAGTTGATATCTCCCATCATGGGAGTTCAATTTTACTGAGAATTATCTTATAATAAAAAATAATTCTTCTATAAAATATGTGTAATTGGTATACCCATTAAACTATATTTAAAAATGAGGAATGCAGCCCTGACCCTAAATTTTCTACTTTCAGGAAACTTCTCCGACAAAATTTACTTACAAATTGCAGTAAGTTATTCTCTGGAAAGCCACAGGTTTTGGGAGCTGTAAAGAGTCAGTTTGGTCCACACAGGATCTTATGCAGAACAATTTCACCTTTTTTGTACTTATAACTTTTCCTAGCCTTTCCCTCCAGTCTGCATTCATTCAGATGAAACAACCAGAATGAAATTTGACCAGGCAGGGAAATCCCAAAGCCAGCATCAATCAGCTAAGCTCCATTGTAGTCAATGAGCTGAGGTATCCTGGCTGAGGTACAGGCCTCTAATCTCTAAAAAAGGATTTATCTACACATTTGCTACAATAAAACCCAACAAAGCTGTGAAATGTCCATTTCCAAGTTGGATAGGTCTGTGGAGGTTGGTGATGGATGGAAGCAGCCCTGATCTCCATGCCAGCAGGGGAAGGAAGGAAGGATCCCTTCTGACAACTGTGGCTGGGCATTGTCACATGAAAGGCAGCATGTGATGCTCTGGGAAGTATTAATCTGGAGTGCAGTGCCACTTCTTTCCTCTGCTAGAGAGAGGCCTCTGTGTGTATAAACAAACAAGCTGACACACGGCCAGGTGTCCTAAGACTTCCACCAAACACAAACCTTCATGTATTTATTTATTTATGCAATGTCTGCAGTGCATTTAAAGGTCAGTATGGATTACTTTGACTTGAAAGTTCTGTTAACCACAAGTGCTTAACCTGAATGTCATGGAGCTATTGGAAAACTTTAACTTGCGTGAAGATACCTCTCAAGCCACTTTCCTGTATCCTGTTTAGAGATGTGTCTCGGTAGTTGTTGTATTCCACATTGCTAATGTAAGTTTTACAAATGTGAAAGAACTTTTGACGAAAGTGCTTTTGCAATCCTGACTCTAAAAAATTACACCATCAATTATAGACCTTCTTGTGTCTGTTAATATTGAGGTTTCTTCAAGTTTTGTGGTTTTATTTTGTTTTGGTTTGGTTTTGTTGTTTTTTGAGTTTGTTGTGGTTTTTTTGCCTATTGCTAGTTTTGCTCACAGAGGTGAAAAAGGAACAAAAAACTTGACAAAAAAGCCACAATAATTCTGCCTTAGTCTGTGTTCTCATTTACACCACATTTAATTTGAAAGCATATATATTTCACATTGTGCCAGCATAAAGGACTACACAGGTGCCGGCCAGTACAAAGTCTGCCCTAAAACCAGGAATGTTCAGCTCATCAGCAGTTTTTAAAATTTATTTTCCAGTAAAGCCACTCCTGTGACATCAAGACAGTCCCACTGAACTGATTAGAGTGTGGCATAAACAGCTGGATCACTGGAGGTGCAAGGACTAAAAACATCCTGGAAAGAAAATGGAAAGAATAATTAGTGGTATAATCCACTTAGTGTTTTAAAATCCAAAGGGAGAGGCCCACTGAGAGTGAAAAAATGAAGGTGGCTGCATTTGTGCACCTGAGAGATGCAGTAGAGGTGGTGAGCTGAGGAAAGTAATTTCTTGGAGGAAGTGGTCAGTGATGGCTGAGTCAGGACCTTCCATGGGGGTAGCACTGGGTTCATGGGTGTTTAACGTGTATCCCCCCACCAACATTCTTCTCTTCATCAGACAGGAACATCAGAGGGATCACAGAGAGTCCGGCTGCTGGGGGTTGCTTGCTCTAGGCAAACCAGGACCTGTCTGGGACCACACAGGCAGGTGGCATCATGATCTTTCACCAGTTTGACCTCTTTTACTCAGATAATTTACTGCTCTACTCCTCAGCCCAAGTACAGACTAGTGAAAAAGTCCTTCCTCTTTATGTTCTGATTGAGAGGGTCTCTATTTTCTCAATTCTTGTGATGATTTCATCCTTTTGCTAATAGCTCTATTCTCAGAGCCTGTCTAAAAATTCTCTAAAGAAAATCCCATTCTCTTTCTTGAATGCTTTCCCTTTGACCTATTTTGCTGTTCTCTGCTTTTATGACTATTGCCTTCTTTTTCTTTATTTAGACTACATACCAGATCACTATTTCAGCTCATGTTCTTTTGCTTTGATATCTTTTGCTCATTCCCATAGTAAATGTCATTTGCAAGAACTGTTATTTTGGAGTCCAGAGTCTCTTATAATTTTTCTTCAATGTTCAGTGTTGTGATACTTTTTTCTTTCTTTTTTTCCAACTCTCTTTGCTTTCCATATAATTAGACTATTCTTTTCCTCTTATGTTTTCATTGCCCTAAAAATCTCTGATCCTGTCTCTCCTTTGCTCTACATCACTTTATTTTTTGCATTTGTGCTGAATTAAAACAGGGGATAAGCTCAAAGTTGCCCTCCTCCACTTCAAATCCTTCTCAACGTGCTGTACTTTTGACCCTTTTTCACCCAGCTGTGCAGTCCTACCATATGCTTCTTATTGAATATAATAATTCTCATTTTCACAAACTTCGCTTCACCCTGTCTCACCCCCATTTTCTCATTTATGCAAAAAATATTGCCTTAACATAAGAGTTACCAAAGTTAAAAGTTATAATACCAGCTCTTAATCTCTTTATTCTTGTATCAGCTCCTAAAATATTTTAATCAAGTAGTTATGAGGTGGAAAACCTCTTCTATTTGAGTATAGATAGAATTCAATTAACAGCATCTTGTAAATTAACTGCTAAAACATGCATTAGGCAGAATAAGTTTGATACAAGACAAAATGACATTTTGAGATATCTTTTCATTTTATTATGAAAAGTGTACTTCAGTCACTGAGGTTCCCAGGATTATGAATTGACAATTGACACTGAGGAAAAGCAGATTTATTCTACTATGGGCTTTTTTAAGCAAAGCTCTAAAGATTCCCCTGAGATTGCTGGACTTGAGACTGAATGAAAAGTTAAATTTATTTTATTTGTCCCTAAGCCCCTGCAGAAGACACATATTTGTCACTGTTTTGCTCAATTTAATACATATTCTTGGAGAAACCTTTGCCTTGAGCCTGGCAGAAGAGGTAGTCATTTGCCAGGCCCAACCAGTGACACTGACCTGAAACTGAGATCCCGAGTCTGTAAATGATTCCTCTTAATGCAAAGGCTCCTCTCACTCCAGCCCAAGGAGCATTTAAACACTTTAAGTATAGCAAACAACTTCAAAGAGGCAGCCTCACTATGGAGTATCCTGCAGCCTAGTTTTTTTGGAAAACCCAGGTAAATGCATCATTCCAGATACCTGTAATAAATCAAATGGGATCTTCTGAATGACAGCCTAAGCAGCCACTCCTTGGGGTTTTTGCTAAAGCAGAAATGCCTGACCTGGCCCCATTCATCCTGCCTCTTTGTTTTCCCTCATACCATCTGAATTCCCACAGGCAAGCCAGGACCAGAGCAGCACAGCACAGCATGGGCTTTGGAACACCAGCCAGGGTGGGCTTGCACACCAAACCTCAGGGCCAGGACCTCTAGGTATCTGTGGAGCTGCACAGGGGCTGAAGAAGAATTTGACAGCGCTTAAGGCTTGCTCTTAAGAATCTAAGTTGGCATGTAGGTACAGGCATGCTGTATGTGGAATATTTCACAAAAATGGCTTGTTTTCCAGGATGCTAAAGGCTACTTGACAAAGCATGACTTAAGTATCTTGGCCTGATATACACAACAAGACTTTCAAAGTAAAAACATTTCTGGCATGGTCATCAGCACTTCTAAATAGGGTTTGGAACAATTAACATCTTGTTGTGTTCCCAGAAGACAAGCCCATTGCTTTCTTTTTAATGACTGCCAATTCTGATACTATGACTTTTTCGGAGCAACTGTGAACACCCACCTAGAATCTGAGGATGTTGTTGTTTTCAGAAAGCAATGTTTCTGAGGGAAATGAGATTTGTTTTTTTCCTCTAGTCTAACTTGCTCAAAAGAAAGTAAGTGTTGAAAGTGTTTTAGTGCCATAAATAAAGCTCTGGAAAATTAACACTGCTACCAAACTTTTCCACCCCATAAAAGTCTAGATTCTCAACCACAAAGAATAAAATTTGTTTTCAGAATAACAATGCATGCTGAAGATTTTTGTTGCTGGAATTGTCTGAGGTAAATTCCCCTGAGAATAAGGCACACACTGGAAAAGGGGACCGACAGAATACTTTTTCTGTATTTACCAAGTAATTGAGTGTTTTCTCAGTGTTTTGAAAAGTCAAGTAGTTATATGGTTGGATTTTGCTAGTCATTGACTTTGGGATTAACTGGTTTCTCATATACAGTATTTCTCAGGTTCTTATGACTTATGTATAGTCTGTATTGATTTCCTGTATATTTAATCAAAATTTCTAGTATCAGGTATTTTTGCTGTCTGATAGTTTCAGCCAGAGTAGACTCATTGCAAACCTATGTCTCCTTACAATACAGCCCTCCTTTCCACTCATAATAGTAATGGTATAAAATAACAGTGATTAGTCTCTGTCACTGTAAAGCACTTAACCCATTTTTGCCAATCCAGCCTTGGTTTCCATGGAAACAGAAGACCGTAACACAGAAGACAGATTTTTATTTTTTTGGTGGGTTGCTTTTGTTGAATGTCAGCTGTCTTCAAACTTCATTCTCCTTCCTCCACATTTATTCCATTAAACCTATAGATTTTAGGGTTCCGGAAGATTCAATCATCTGGTTTTTGTTTTGTTGTAACTATTTTTAAAGAAAATTTGTGGCCAGCAAAATTTAACAAGATAGACTTGGACATTGGAGTCCTGAGTTAATTCACAAAATTGTCTGAAGTCACTTTCCTAGAGATACAATGAAGCCTAAGTGGAGCCTGTTGTTGCTGTAATTTATCAGGAGAGATAAAAGCTATTACCTAGATTGCCACTTTTACCACATTAAAATACAAGTGTAGAGATGATTAGAAGGATATACAGTCAAATTAGATTTGGGTTACTATGTCTTTAGAAGGAGGGTTTTGGCCTTTCTGAGAAAATGGAGATACTTCTTTGAAGCCATTTGAAATATATTATCTCAACCTACTGCATTAAGGACTCTTGAAAGGATATCTTATCACTTACATTGTCCTGACCTTATGTGAGGTTGAGAGGGCATGTGTTAAAATTTTAGAAATTAAATATATCAGATCAAATCAACTATCTGTCAGTGTAGACAAACACTCCTAAAGGTCATGAAGATCAACTAGATACAAAGCATTACACAGTAATGCTAAAAACAAGTACTATATTTCAAGAATAAAGAAGCTGAGCTTCTTTTCCATGTAAAGCTTGTTCATGAATAAAAATGTAATTTTTTTCATCAATTTTTTCTCACTGGTAATTTTGTGACAAAAGCTATGGGTGACAAATGAGATACTCAAAATAACCAATTCCCAACATTTTCTATTCAAAGGATGACTGATCATATAAATCACTTACAGAATAGGCTGCCATGCTACACAAACAATGAGACAGGTCTCTCTAAAACAGAAGGCACTGATTGCTTCTTGTGGTTTTATTCTTTTCTAATTTAGAAATATATAAGAGATAGAACAGAACATGAACAGAGATGAATAGGGAAGGTGAAAAAATCCAGTTATAACATACTCTTTCCCTCTCCATATTTTTAAAAAGCATTGTGGCCTGTGGAAGCCAAGAAGGCTTGTATGTTTTTTCATTACCTCTCTTATTATCTGTGTTGTGTACTATATGGGAATGCTCGCTGTGAACTCGTGCTTCTCTGTGACAGGTATAGCTGTTCCTGCCTTGAAAAGCTGATGACTTTGATTTCAGAGAACATCACCTCAGAGCTCAGGTGCTGGGATTCGTCTGTTATTGTTGTAAAGTTGTTTATTCCCATCCCTGACAGGGGAAAATAAAGCAACATAGTCAATATAAATATGCATTTTTTTACATCCCCAAACAATAACTTATTTTCATATCTGTGCATGTTCTTCCATAAACAAAACATTGTAACACTTTATCCTTGTTTCACCACTCCTAGAGAAAGCAATCATATTAAAAGTCTGCTCAGGCTCCCAGGGCTCACTGGAGGCAAGCTGCTCTAGGCACAGCAGCAGAAGCAGAGCAGCACTGCAGCAATGCACAAAACAGCACAGCCTCTCTACAATGGTAGTTTTAAAACACCTCAGATTTTTCCTTTGTTATCCTAGGGGAGACTTACAGAATGGACAGTGCTAGGCTTGCCTTCTCATTTCTTCCACCACAGTGCCTTCTGCATTTATCAGGGTCCCTCCAGCCACCCATTGATTTCTGCATTTAGTGAGAGTCGTGGTGCTGCCCAGGTGCCAGCAGTGGAGCAAGAGTTCAACCACCCCACAAGCAACCCCTGGCTCAGAGCAGCCAAACCTCTTTGGCTGCCAGACCACCAGAGAGACCTCAAACCCCAGGGGTGACCAAGAGCATAACTCTGAGCACTGTGGCACTGACCATTTCTCAGATGTCTGAGAAGCTCACTGGCCTCCACATCAGGTGCCACCAAGGTTTAAGCAGCTGTTGGCATGGATTTACATCGTTAGCAGCATCACTTTGTTAGCACAGTCATTCTTATTGCTGATGGGATGCTGCTTCTCACATCCCTGTCCCTAACTGCTTTAGTCATCTTTCAACTGTGCTTTAGAAGTGAAATAATTGTAGCTTCTGACGAACAAAATAAAATTTGTCTCCCAAATTAATTTATACAGAGAACAACTATCTGACAAATGTTTGAAGATTTTTATTTTGTTATCCCATGGACTTTTTACTGAGACCACCAATTAACTTCACAGAGACAAATGGGAAACAAAGAGAGGTTTTTTGCTGCTGTCACCATGGGACCCATTTTAGTTAACAAGGTAACAGGGAAACCTTCCAGGTCTTTTTCCCAATTCTCTCAGCTGTCTAGACCCACAAACCTGATTTTACCAGAAGAAAGACTTCATCAAATATATTTATTTTCTTCCACAACAACTAAGAATAACAGTTGGCTGAGCTAAAATGAGCCAGAGTTTGACATTAGTGATATCATAAAGGGAACCATCTCTGATCCTTTTCTTTCTTTTCACATTTCTTGATTTACAAGAAGTAGGACGCCTTTAGAAAGTGATGCCATGGTATCTTTACAATAATTTTTGTGCAGGGGTATTATAGAGTGTAATTTTTGGAACAGATTCTTATGGCTTCTTCCCCCAAGTAACACAAATGCAATTCATAGAAATAAAAGACTAAAGAGGATTTGAAAGATTACTTCACCCATTTTTGCATCAAGGCAAAGTGGGATTGTATGGAACTACATTATGGCAGGTGGTAAATATTGCAAAATGATGTCATAAAAAAAATTGTTAAAGGGAAGTGAATATCACATTACAATGCATTTTCAAGTGTTTCAGTGAAAATTTTTATCTTAATATTATCACAGGCTTGATACACTTACACTGTTTAGTGTAGGTTGTACTTTTATTTGGCAAAATCTTAATGCCAGGAAAAATACTGCTACAGGACTTAGTAAGAAATAATATGCAGAATTTAAATTTAAAACAAAGACAGCAGTACTGAATAAAAATGTATTATTTTAATTCACAACTTTATTTGCATATTACGAGATATACATGTATTTTATGTATTTTTCTGCTGCTACTTAGATTTCATAGAGAAATTAGTAAAGCAACTTAAAATTAATGCTAAGATTTAAGTTTTGATGCCACCATAATTTTTAGATTATAATAGCTCTAAGTATTTCTAATAAAAATATACTTGTATTTGATTGTTTATTATTTTGAAACTAATATTTTACCTTATGAGTACTCAGTACTCTGATTCCTTTTCTTCATTATTCTTGTTTAAAGTACTTACAACATGAATGATTTTAAATTTCTGATGGCTCAAAGCTTATTCTACAAGGGTTTAACAGATGAATTTCAGTACACTGCATTATGAGAACAGCCTGCTGAAAACTCATGCCAAGTTATGAACAATCCTTCCCAAAGGATATCAACTTTCCATCACAATTCCCTTGTGATTTTCAGAAGTCAGTATGTGCTTTTAATTTTGGCTCTGTGAATAACTTTGTTTTCTGTTCTGGCTTGTAGGACCCATTTTTCACACTCTCCTAACCTTCTTGGGTAAACTTTGTGAAAGATAATTTAGGCTGGCAGCTCTCTAATACTCCACCCAATACATTTCTGTAGCACCTGTGCTCTGTCCTTGCTCAATAATCTACCTGAAAATTTTTACAATTAGGCTTGCGTCCATGATTTGAATTTAGAAAGGAGTGGATGAGTTTCTGGAAAGTGGGACATCCACATGCACAGAAAGGACTGAAACATTAGTGCCCTTCCAAGGGCTCTTAATTGCTAGAAGAAACTCTAATTAGTGGGAGTAAACAGGAAAGAAAAGGCAGCAGGGTGGACATCTGGTGCCGTTTCCAGATCTCTACCTCTTCAAAAGGTAACTTGCAGGCAAAATCTGCAAACTGAATAGTAAAACTCCTGTGTCCTAATGGATCATGATGTGAAGAACACAACACTTTGATGATTTCCCTTTATGTGTAAACAAACTCCACCTTCTGTTCCTGCTTATGCTTAAACTAAAAAGGCACGTAGTTCATAAGCCAGAAAACTTGACCATTAGTTCTCTTACTACTACAGTAATGGTTCTTATGTGCTATGAAATTGATTCTACAGGAGTCAAACTACAATTTATAAACTATGTGCACATAGTGACAGCCAGCAATTATCAGAAGAGGAAAAGAAAGGTTGAAGAGTATTTGCCCTCTGAGTGTGATATCAGCCAGCTTGGAGCAAATGTCAGAAGTGTTGACATATCACAAAAGCATTAATTTCTGTCTGAGGTGGAGCAATTCTGATCTCAGCTGTTCTGTTTCCAAGTTCCCTACACTGAAGGTTTTTAGGCCTTTATTTTGAAGAATGTATGTCACATAATTTTATTTCACTCTTCACTTAGTACTTAGAGATTCGTGACCAAATCATCATTTTAGCTTAACATAGAATATTTTGTAATTAATTAGGCACACTTAATCTCCCCCAACTTGTCCTACTTCTTGTGATGCAGCAGCAGCAGAAGATCCACAGCTTTTGAACCTGCCTCCCATCTCATGTTAAAGAATATGAAAGAAAATTGTAAATGAGAATTACTGTGCTGTATTCCTGATTGCTGCTCCCTAGTTTGTCCTCTTTTATGCATCCCAGGAAAAAAAAAAAAATTTAAAAAGCATGATAACGTGTAAAACTAAGTATTCCTCCCGGGAAAATAACTATAAACAAGTAAAATCTTGTTGGGGATTAGGTTTCTTTCCTTTTGCTCCATTTTACTCATCATTTTTTTTCCCAGAAGTTGCTAGGAAACACTAACAACTGGATACTTAAGAAAAAAAAAAGTGGCCAAGGTCAGGGGAGAAGGGCATCTGGTTGTACTTCTCTCATCTGGGGGTTTCTCTCTGAGGGGCAGATATCATGAGAATTGGGCAGGTAAAGGACAGGGCTGGGGCAGCTGCTGGCTCTTGGCTCTCTCTGTCTGGGTTTTGGAGCAGGAGGTCAGNTTGCTAGGAAACACTAACAACTGGATACTTAAGAAAAAAAAAAGTGGCCAAGGTCAGGGGAGAAGGGCATCTGGTTGTACTTCTCTCATCTGGGGGTTTCTCTCTGAGGGGCAGATATCATGAGAATTGGGCAGGTAAAGGACAGGGCTGGGGCAGCTGCTGGCTCTTGGCTCTCTCTGTCTGGGTTTTGGAGCAGGAGGTCAGAGCTGCTGCTTGGGGAATTCACTGCTGCTGCCCAAGCCCGCCCCAGAGCTGCTTCTTCTGCCATGGGCTGAGCCTCTGCTTGTGAGAGCAGCCACTGAGCTGGGACCTTATTAGCACCCACCTCAGTAAAAAAAGGGACCTATCCCCATCTGCTCAGGTGCCCAGGATCCTGAGCTCACCTCTCCCTGCCCTGCTGGGAGCCAGGCTGCTGCTGTCCCACCCCCGCTGCTTCTCCAGCACTGCTCCAAGATTTCGCTGCACTGTAGACCCATACCTCCAGCTTGCTGCTCCTGAGAATCCTGCTGGGCACCAGGATCAGCTTCTCCTGGGAGATTTGTGAATAGAGGCCTCTCTCCCTTCCCTGCCTGCCGGGCCCAGCCACCATCACCGCAGGCTGCCCCAGCATGGCCACAGCGCCCCCTGCAGGCATGGGGGAGTCAACGCCCTGCCCTGCCCGCCAGGAGCCAGCAGCGCCCCTGCTGGCCGAGCCAGGAACTGCACCCGCCCTGCCCGCCAGGAGCCAGCAGCGCCCCTGCTGGCTGAGCCCGGAACTGCACCAGGGGAAGCACCTGCATCCAGGAATGCTGGGAGTGGGTTCCTGGTTCTGGTTGGGGCTAATACCATGGTTGGTGCTTGTTTGCTTTAATATACACACTAGCAAAGAACTGCAATATCTTTGCCTGAGAGTACCTTAATTTCAAAAATTATCATAATTGAGAGGGAAGGGGTTTAACTTAGCAGACACGTGTCTTTCAAACCGAGACGGATCTGAAGAAAAGTACTGGGGAAATTATGGGCAGCTTTTAGATGTTTTCTAAATGTTTTGGTAGTACTATTGCAGATTTCTTCAATCATTCTTCTTTTCATTTTTTCAGGCCTGCCAGTCTGTAACTTATTAATGGCCCACAGTCAGCAAAAACAAACCCATAAAAAGCCCCTGAAATAAATATGCATTTCTAACTCATGATAAGAGCATCCTGTAATTTTAGATTAAATTAAATGTTTCCAACTATTAATAGGTTTCATTAGTGATCAAAAAATTACTCAAAAAATCAACTACCTACAAATTGATGTATTTTTTTACCTGATTAGTTTAATTATCATGCTTTGTTAAAATTGTGAAAGTAATTAAAATATAATTCACCTTCACCTTTGATAGCGTATATCCTTCATGTTCCATTTACATTTTGTTGGGATCAAAAGTCATAATGGCTACATTTGCCTATTGCCTCTATTTCGGCTACTGTTTCCTTTTCTTTCCTGCATTGTCTTTTTAATATATAATAACTTTATACATAAACATATAATTCAGAAAACAAGTTTTGGGCGTTGGTTTCTTCAAATAATTTCAGAATTATGAATTTTAAAAAATCCAAGAAAATATGGATCATTAATCAACTTTCTGGTGGGAAAGAAGGAAGAAAGATGAAAAAACATAAAATTTTACCTTCAGGAAAGAATTTTTTTTCTTTTTGCTTTTATAATATTTCATTTTTAGAAATAAATTTTAATGTGTACTTCATATTTCTACTGCTTGTAGAAACAGACAAAGTCCATTCATTTCTTTTCTTTCCATAAATCACCTTCCATGCCATGAGAACATATGTAATATCAAGTATGTGTTTGAAACTCCCTGAACAAAAGGCTCATTAATAGAGTTTTAAATTTATTAATTAGTTCCTGTAATTGGGCCATCTGTCACAAGAACATGAAAAGCTATGTGAAAAGAGTCATTCATTTGTGAATTGGGAAATATTTTTTCGTCTTTTTACTGTTTTTCTCCTTATTATTTCCAAAACCAAGAAGTTTTTCCTCTGGTACCTGCCACTTCCTCTCAGAGGAGATATGTACCAGAAAGGCAGATGCTGCTAGAGAAATACTACAGAATGTTCTCATTTCATATTGTCTCTTGCAACAAAAATCCTCATTCTGGATCATAGAATTATATAGGTTGGAAAAGACCATTAAGGACATTGACTCCAACTGTAAAAGGCCTCAGGCAGCCATTTCACAATGACATTCAGGTGCTCAACTTCTACTTAAAGATACAAGCCATTAATCTATCTTCCCAGATACGAGAAAAGATAAGACAAATATTTTAATGTTTTGCATTATAGACAGTGTTAAAAAAGAGAATTGATCCTCTAGCAACTGTCTCCTGGCTGTTGGGTTTTAGATACTCAAAAATATTAAAGTTGCTTTGTTACAAACTCTTCAGGGTTTCCTCAGTCCATGTCTGTAGATATCAGAGGGATGAAGAATTTGCTGCTCCGCTGGAGAAGAGCTGCTTAAGTGGGAAAATATCCCATGTTATTTTAGCAAAGAGAGAAGTGTTTCAGAGTACAACTGCTGGCTGATGTACATTGTTTTTATGGACATTGTTTTTATCAGAGCTGTGACAAACATGTCCCTGTGTTGGAGGAATTTTTAATGTTCAGGGGTTAGTAGCCAAAAACCTAGCGAAAAAGATTTTCCTGAAATTTTCAGCTATCTCTGATCTTACTGTTGTTCCCAAATTCTCCACTTAATTTTTTGTCTTGGACCGAAACTGTCAAGTTCTCTGCCCAGGATTAATTAAATCTCCCTGCAATTTACACCTTGCCAAAATTGAGAATGTAACTATTAACTTGAGGGAGATAAACATGGAGGATGACAATCAATCAGACACAAAATAGAGTATTTCAAGCAACAATTGCTATAAACTTCAGATTGCAAGAGCTGAGTGAAGAGCTTCCTACTTATGGCCCCTGCTCAGGAGAGTTTAACCCTGGTGCCATTTTCTGGGGTCCCTTGTACCTGACCAGTATCAGCAGATAACACCCTAAAGACAGTGTAACAGACCATGCCCAGTCCATGATAAGGAGTAGAACTTAGGATTTTAAATGTTTACAGCACTAACTTCCACAGTTTGATCAAAGGAAACAGTCTTCTTGGCTGGTAGCAGTTCTGAAGAGCTGATATACAGAGCTATTAGAAGGGACCTGGTGTATCTACAATCATTTCTATTTGTTCTGCAAGACTCAAGTATCCTACATCTGTACTTCTGCTTATGCAGATCATCCACAGAGGACTGATGGTACTTTCATTAGTTGGACAGTCGAAAAAATTTAGGCTTCAGTGTCAACACTGACATGGATAACAAAACTGACAGTTGTTATGTTTGTCATAGTAAATCACCCAATACTAAGCCAATAGAAACATTATTAACCAGTATATCCTCTGCAGCAGGAGGTCTCCAGAAAAGTGCTTCTAGATAGTTGTTTTCCAGCAAAACATTCTGCAATGAGATGATCTCTAGAGCTCTCTGGAAATCCGAAAATAATAGAGTTTAAAAGACAAAGGTGCTCCTGGAACAAGGTAAAAATGTGGCTATATGTTCATATGCCAAACAAATGTTTTTCTATAAACAGTACTTTGGGAGAGGCAATTCAGGATTATGTAGCTTCACTGTATATTACAAAGTATTTCAAGCAGGTCAGGATGCTGGCTGGAAGAGATGATGGGAATTTGGCAAGCACAGGCAGGCTATCTGGAGCCAGGAGTATTTATCATGGTCACATAATTGAAGGCCTAAAAAGTATCTACAAGCAAATGGAATATTAAATTACAAATCAATCCCTAAAAGAGCAGTTTCCAGGAATTTTGAGAATTGCAGATTTATTGTTCTCCCAGTTTTTGTTACCATTACTTGTAACAAAGAAATCTTCAATTATAAGCAAAAAAATTAGGATTTTACTGAGTTTTTTTTGGAGTTCATTTCAGATACCATACCTATTTTCTAAAAGAGTGTAAGAAATTTCTTACAGGAGGAAAAGGTATTAACTATCAAAGAACTGAGGCACACATATGAACCAGCCATATGTAGAGCACTTGACTTGCTGTCGTGGTGGACACAGTCCAGTGTGTTGGTTTGCAATACATAGATTCTCTTTCTGTGACTGACAGGTGAAGATCTAAATTGCACATTCATTAATCTCAGATATCCCTGTCTCTTTTCCACAATCAGTACTGTTGAAAAAAGATTAATTCAGAAAATCGTTCTTATACTATTGTTGACTTCCTGGGTTTGATTTAGATTTAGAATTACTACATTTTCCATCTCTGAGTAGTTGCTAGGAAAATCTGGGCAACAGAGTCCTGGTGTGGCAGCTTACATAAGCACACACACGTATACACACACAAAAGTCAAATAGAAAGAACCAAAAACATCCTTGCAATTCCATCTATTTCTTTTTGAACCAAACTTTATGACATTTCAGATCTCAGTTAAGTTGTATTTTGGTTGTTTAAAAAGCTTGGAGTTTAAAACAAGATTGTTGCTGCTTCCCAAAAGGGTTACTCAGGAAGAGGCATCAGTAATGGCTGGTACCCTGAGAGGTTGTATGAGAAGATCTTGAAGCATGGGATAGCAAGGAACAGAAAATCCCATGGCTTGTAGTGATTCATGGAGATTGTTACAGACTCTGAAGACAGGGAAGTTATGTAAGTTTGAAACATATAAATAAATGACAGGAAAAAAAGGAAATAGTTCCAAACCATGATAACTACAGTCAAAACCTGAAATCATAGCTTTATGAATAAATCTGCTGCTACTACTGCTCACTCAGTGTCCCCTTTTCTTGTGCATTTGCTCTGATACAGTCCATGCTCAGAGTTTGCATCTCTCTTTTCCTTCTCCTCAGAAAAGAATCCTAATGGCATTAATGAGATCATATAAGGCATTTATTATGCCATAAAACACTGAAAGCATCTTTGAACATTTATGATTTCTTTTTATTTGAAGATATTTTATTAGAACATTAGCAATGGGCCTGGTAGTTTTAATGTCTCAGTTATTTTCCACTGATATTCTGATGAGGCTTTTGTCTATTTGGGTTTGGATAGGCTTTTTGGTTCCTTTTCCTAATTTTTTCAGATGACCTAGAGGAGTAAGGAGAAGAAAGTCCTGATACAAAATAGATGACTTTGAAGCTATGATAGAATGAATGGTTGGAAAAAATAGAACCCATAACAAAGAACTTAAATCTATGTAGCTATCCTAATCACTGTCTATGTTTCCTGAATTTGGTAGTGAGGATAAATTATAGGAATGAG
Source organism: Thryothorus ludovicianus (assembly GCA_013397245.1). Classification (NCBI taxonomy): domain Eukaryota; kingdom Metazoa; phylum Chordata; class Aves; order Passeriformes; family Certhiidae; genus Thryothorus; species Thryothorus ludovicianus. The sequence goes on along the minus strand of VZTB01016970.1, from coordinate 92,625 downwards.
TGTGATTTGTCTTATATTCTTTGCCTCTTGAATGTTCCGTAAACACCCATTTCTACAGAAGAAATTGATTTATCCACCTTCTCATCATGTATTCAACAAGTTACTTAAGCACATGCTTATGTATCTTTAACCATATTGTTCTGATGGATTTGGATATAATATTCCAGCAGCTTCTAAAAATATTCAGGTACTTGAGTGCTTTGTTGAATGAGATGGTAAAAGCATGCAATAGAGGTTATAAATATACCTATGCAACTTAAGCAGGAAAATTGCCACGAAAGAGTTAACAATCATCCTAACTCCTCTATGTATAGCACCATGGGGAGGACAAGATTTGACATCTTGGGATTTACCATAAGTCAGCCCTGGATGCTGCAATGGAACTTGAGTTTTCTATGAGCATATTGCTGATCCCATGTTCATCTGTAATTGACCAAAAGCTAATACACCTTAAGCCTACTAATTGTCTAGGGTTGTCTTAAATGGCCTGTGTCTCAGAATAATTGAAAGCATTTCAAAATTTTTTTCAGTTCAAAGTACATGGTGTTATAAAACAACTAGTGATTATACAGTCATTAATTTCCTTTGACTATTTCTTCCACTTTAGCAAATCTTAACCATCCTGCCTCTCCCCAAAGCATCATGCATTTCTCACTTGAAGTCAGATATAGAAAACACTTTATAGGATAGCATGAAATTACTTAATTTGGTTTTATCACACAATTTATTTTTAAATCCTGAAACATGAAGGTACGCTCATAATTTTATTTCCTTTAAGTCTGTTCATTTTAAGAGAGATATCTATTTTTATCTGCTCTCTGCATACTCTTACAAATAGATAGCTTAGCTATGTCTCTCCACAGAATCAACTAGAGGGTTTGTCTTTGCATGTGCAGTTGTTCAAGAAAAGGAAAGTTCATTTTTGCAAAGAGAGGGTTCTGTTTGTTCTTTTAAAATTATTTTTTCCATATTCTTAAAATGATATTGCGCTACTGAGTCTCCTAAGCTCCAGTGCTATACATCAATTGCATGCTAGGGCAGAGACAGACAGACTGACAGCCATCCTGCCCCTTGCTGTCAAAACTTATATGCCTTACAGAAGACCCCACTTCAAGATGAAAAGCACTGCATCCGGGACAACAGAAGAGACATTTGCAAGTCAGGCTCTAGGACCTCAAGTCATAGAACATCAACATCTTGAGTGCAATAAGTAAGAGCTCAGTGAAATCTGACCATGCTTTCTCGGGAGTACAACAGGACTATCAAGGAGGGGCTAAGGATTTCAGCGCTGTGAGCCCAGAGTCTTGCTGTACCAGAAAACCACAGCAATGGAAGGGATGCAAGCTGCACACCTGGAGTATTTATCTGTGTTTCCCAAGCTCTGTGAATCCCTACATCAAATCACAACATTTTTTGCTTTTGCATTTAATTAGACAACAATGATGATTTTCATAGTGATTGCTGCTAGAAAGAGTGCACCCAGTAAATCAGCCATGTAAAAAGTGGGTGAGGTTTGGAGTCTATAAAGGCACATATTATGGAATCTAAATTTTATTACAGACAAATGAAAACAGCCATATCATCCAGATTTACAATCACAAATTTTCTTTGTGTAATTAAAACACAATTTTCTAATTACAAGAGTAGAAAATCTGGCATATGAGCTTTTTTCCAAATGCATTAACAATATAGTAACAACTGTGGTACATACTGACAGGCAGAATTTGATTACTGAAATCAGCTATTTTACCCAAAGTCTGTCTCCCTGGAACTTTATTTCGAGAATGAAGCATCATTTCACAAGTGGTATAATTTTATGGTGTAATAAACATTGAAATTGTAAATACAATTTCTGGAAAAAGCTCTTTTTAATGTTGCTTGAAACATTCACTTTTTTCATACATAACTTCTTTTTTTTTTAAATCTCATTTAAAAGAAAAGTCAGTAAATTCAGCCCCTGTATGGTTATATCACTCCACTTTGTCTATGAGTGAAAATCAGGAATAAAGAAGCAAAAAAATAGTAGTGCAATTTGAGAATACTAAGGCTTACCATTTATATATTTCAAGACCTATAAAATTTTGAAATTTATCAGAGTTATTTTCAGTAGTAATTTAGAATAGATTCTACTAGTCCCTCTAATCTGGATCTTCGGTCAAACTGTGTTTTAATAGTGCCAATATTTCACTGAGAGTATCAGTCACTGCTCAGAAAATGATGATTGCTTAAATGTCTTACTCTTTCCAGACACTTGGCTTTTGGATATGCTTAGTGAACTTACTTCTGATCCTGCAGATACACTGAATCAAGATATGTTCCATGGTACTTGTTTTCAAAATTGTCAACATAACAGAACTGTAATTCTAAGTAAGACTCTGGATGATACCGTAATAAAAATACTAAAACAGAAATTACTGCAATATTTAAGTAGTTGTAAGAACTTAGCCTTTTCTTGCAGGTTGCTTGAATTAAAAACTTCTTGGGTCTAGCTGAAGACTTGACTTTCATTTCCATGCCTCTACTGACTTTGTGTTCAAGGACTTATGGAAAGAAAATTTCTGTGTACCAGAAATCAGCGTCAGAATTTTAGTCAGTAGTTACAAATCAATGATGTGACCAAGATACCAAAACAGAGCAGTTTTTGCCAACTATGGTCATAACTCCTACACATTCCCTGCACAGCTTAAGGTTCACCAGTATTAAAGCTTTGAGCTGGCTAACCCAGCTACTTATAACCTCTCCAAGTGGCTCAGCCTCTATATGACAAGAGTCAAGCAGAAAGCATTGGTCCTGCAGAGGAATCTCCCACTTTCTGTTTTCCAGGAACACAATAACTCTACCCCACCTTCCTCCAGCACCTTATTCGGTGCTCAGGTTTGGAAGGTGAAAGCAGCTCTTCCACCAGATAGAATTAGAAAATGTCAGATCAATTCACTTGGTATCAAGGATTTCTGAGACACCAGTTATAAATGCAATATCTGCTATGATTCTCTGCTCAGACAAGGTAGAAAGTGCCTGAACTTTTAGTGGAGAAGTGTCATGATTCATTTTTCTTCTTTAAAATTGACAGGGAAAAAAAATAAAGTGATATAGGAAATGGTTGATGCCTCAAACAGCTGGAGCACACTACAAAAGAACTTACACTAGGCTAGTCCCAGCTACACAGGAACATGTTCTTTCTAGATTCTGCTAAAATGAATAGAAGCTCCAAGTAAAGGTAGGCAAGAGTTGAACATGAAAGTGTGACCAAAAGACTAATCAGATTAGAAAATAAAAATATTTTCAAGAAAATAAAAATATTTTGTGTGGAGTTGCTAAATGCAAACACAGAATGGACATTCTGGGAGAATGCACGTGACTTGATGCTAACAAGCAAGAGGAACTGCATGGACTTAATGCCCTGAGGTACGTACCTGCTACTTCCTTCTTTTTTCTGCCACTATTGAACTGTGATTGAAAATTAAGTTATGTCTTTGCAGTCTCAGAGATTGTCAAGAACACTTTGTGACTTCGGGCTTTTACAATTACTGTCATGCAGTTCCTAAATTCAGAGATACATGAAAACTACTGAAACAGAAATGGTGTTCCTGCCAGTTCTACAAAGGGCAGATGATCAAGCCATAATGATGCTCTTCACACCAATTCCAGTGCACTAATGGCTATTCTGTAGAAAGCTCAACAAAAGAGATTGCAAGATTAGAGAGAAGAGGCAAAGGCAAATTTGAAGTCTTTCATTGTGTTCTAGCCAGTGCATGTTTCAGTTTGGATAGACAGTGTTCAGCTCTGTGGTACTCGGACGACTGTGAGCAGTCATGGTGCTATGCTGATAGCACAAACTGCACTGAGCCTCACTCAGCCAATAGTAAAGGCTTAATATTACTTTTTGCTGTATGTCTGCTCAGACTCACCCTTGTGCTGTGTCTCTAACTGCAGACCCAGACATCTTTATTCTACCATCAACGAAATCAGAAGTCTCAGCTAAAAATCTTCTTGGACCTCAGGTTCCGAGATTAACATCCAGATCCAAACCAAGTCCATTGTAGCAGTTTTAATTTTGGTTTGGGATTGGATTTTATTACAGAAGAAGATTAAAGATGCAAACTATTTCTCAAAAAATATTTGGGGAAAGATTGTGACTCCATCCTAATTTTATGGACATAAAACTTCACCCTATTCAAAGTCAGCAACATCTGTCACAAAACAGAGTGACATTTTCTGACTTGGACAAACTTCCCAAAGGAAGCTTGGTACTACAAAATGAACATTCCCTGCCCCAATGGGCTGTGCAGCCCTAAGATTTGTATCCTGCACTCCCCAGGGGTCTTTCAGAAAGCAATGGTGCTCTCCAGCTAGAGAGCTGACTGGGAATCCACCAAAGCCCTTCAGGTTCATACTGGGGCCTGGATCTTGGCCTCCTGTATCCCTAAGCAACATTCCAGCCATCCAGCTATCACTTCTGATTTTGCCTTGTTGGAATTCACCCGTGATTGAAACTCTTCTGTGGACAGGTACAACACCGTCCTCCTTTCTTTACCACCAGTACCCTACCTTTAAGTTACCTTTGCAGGAGAATTTAACCTTTGTTTGCCCTTTTCCTGTTCATTTCTGCAGAATAGTGTAATCTTTTCAAAAGGAAACAGTCACCTTGCCCTTCTTATCCAGGCATCTGGACTATTACCCTTGAGGCACTAATCTCTCTTGGCTTTTGTGGGTCTTTGCTCCAAACTAGAACTATAACATGAATGACCATGAGAGGCAGGGGCCGTCAGGGCAGTGCAGCAGTACTACCCCCAGCAATATTATTTTATTATTGTTATCCCCTGTGCCACACAGCCACTTTTTCAGAGGCCTCCTCAGTCCTGATGCTAAAGGAATGCCAAGTTCAAGCCTTTCACAAAGTTTTAAAAATTAGCTAGCAATGGTAACATCAGTACCTTGGCTCAGCAACTATGAAAATGACTTCTCACAGATTCAGGTGACTGATAAGAAAAGGGATTTGAGATTCTCCGTGGTGCCTAAATATGGGGGTGAAAGTAGCAATTAGGTGTCCATTTGTGAACTGAGTTCACAAAGCACTGGTTTAATCAAAGCACTTATTCTTGCAGTTTAAATTTACACTAACCCAGCACAGTGCCCTCCCCAAGACAGGTTCATCGTGCTTAAATTTGGTATTATGCTGTCTAAGCTCTTTGTAGAATCAGGATCAAGAGAAATAGCTGGAGATGACAAAAATGCTCAAAAGCCAGTACAAAGCTGTTATTAACATGGAAAAAGAAGAACTTACATAAAGAAAGAGAAAAATCCCACCCCTAGGGCATGTTAAGAAAAGTGACTGGACAATAGTTTGGGCAATAAATACGGAAAGTTCACTTCTTTTAGTGATTAATGGAGCAGATTGATGTCTGCTTGCTGGTTTTGCTCAAGACCAATTCCTCAGCTCAGCCACCACTATATCGTGTTATAAGAATCCCAGGGGAATGCATTTTTCTCATTTTGCAACATTTCTGCCTTTGTACATATAAGGTGTTACAGTTTCTGGTAAATCTGTTCTTTTTATTTCTGTTTTGGTCTAATTATGGGTTATTAGTTGACTAGGTACACAGTAAATTTGGGGTTATTATTTTTCCTGCAAATGTTAATTTTTTTAGTAACATTCCCACCCAGAGAAAAAGAAAATCCCCAAGTAAATACTGGACAGTGAGAAAATAAATTTTTGGGAGGTTTTGGGTAGGAAAAAGCAGACCTGATCCAGAGCTGACTACTTATTATCCAAACCCTCTTGCAGCCCTGTATCAGTCTTTTAAGCCTGCACCAAGCAGTGGATGTTTGATAGCTGGTTATAAAAATTCTTACTTTTCCAGATTAGCTGTAAACCATTTTTAATGTATTCCTTCTGTTTGCTCATACAGTCAATTTTTATTATCGCCACTGCAGAAAGAAATTGGTTTATCTGTGAGTACAGATGTAGCCATTTGCAGAGATGGCAAACCAGAAAATAATTGCTTACCAATGCTCTTTCTTTTATTTGCCCTCTTTCAGAGAATTCCTTCTGGATCTATAGATGTGATCATGAGTCGCTGTTAGAACTGCATTACAAAAATCCTGTATTGCCTCTCCTATATTATCACAGTTACTCCCCACTGATCCCTGGGCATTTCATGGGTTGTTGGATTGTTTTTTCTAAAACTTACTCTTTACTTCTACTCATTCACAAAAACTGACTTTACTGCTCTAGCAGACACCCCAGTGATGCATACTGGTGCTGGAAATGTACAGCTTATCTTTTCTTATCTGTTTTACAGGTTTGCTTTTTTTCTATTACCTGCTAGAATAGAGACAACTGTTGCAACATTATTAAGAATCCTGCTAATCAGTTTGTTCATCCAAGCTATCTGCCAACATCATATATAGACAACATAAATAGGCAATTACCACGGAGAACATTTGCTAAACAAAGCTATAATTAATAATAAATGAAACTGGGTTCCCAACTACTTAAATACAGTAGTTATTAATTGTCATGTGGCCCCAAGCTATTTGTGTAGAGTGTATAATTTAAAATTCAGCATGATCTCAGCTGTACTCCCTGAAGCCTTCAGAGCTATCTTTTGCATAACTTTAAACGCCAATGTGTTGGCTGTGAAAGTTTCTGTTCTTTTTTGCCACAGCTCTCTGTATTATAAGGCCAAGAAATGCAATCTTGTGTTTATGTGGAAGTTGCAATTTTCAAACAGGACTATGTAGAAAATGCCAGAATATAACATGCAACTGAATTGGAACTGGTTTTGTCGCCTGTCATACACAATCAACCTCCAGCTGTGCAATAAGCAATTTGGAGGTAGCCAGCATTGTCCTACATATTTTTCACTTAAAAAATTATTAACTGTCCTTTTTTCATCACCAGACAGCTTTGCCAATCAGTTTTCCAAATCCTACATAGTTTAAACTCTTATTACACACAGTATAGCTTTGGAAAATGAGATATTCTATATCATGTAAAACCAGATATCCTTCCCAGTAGATGTGACAGCATCATCGTAGATCCACGGGCCATTGTAGATCAATGCCTTCAAGGTTTATGTGCTCATCCTGAGAGGAGGATGATATACTAGGCTGCTGGCCATACTAATCACACTACGTTTTTAAAACTGTACAATCCAGAGCTCCAAGATTATCACTTGCTTCCACACCTTGATTTCTCACACTGTTTCTTTCAAATAGTTCCAAGAAGTCATAAGTATTCTCCTGGAGGCTTACCAAATTTAGAACTCAGACTACTGACAGGGTTGTGTGTTTTCAGTGACAAAGACCAGACATTTTTAGAACAGGCCTGTTCATATTTGCCTGGTGACATAAGACACTGTATAACTTTGGTGTAGAAGGGAAAACCACAGCATCCGCACAGGCCAGACCCACTGACTTTACTCACCACTTTCTGCAAGCATACCCAAGATCTCTCTCCATCTCACTTCCCTGGCCTACAGAGCTCCCACTGCAGTTCCAAGCAAATTGTTTTTTTTAAACTGCACTTATTTTAGTTTTACATCTTCTGACTGCCTTGTCAGCTGGGACAAAACACCCAGTGGATGATCTATTCTACCTCCACTTAACTCTGCTTTCTCTGTCTTTAGCAACTTAGTCCAATCAGCTGGTATTGCCTCCCTATTTCACATCGATGTCTCACTTCTCTGTCCCACTGAAGGCATTGCATCTCAGTATTGAGTAAGTTAAAAAAATGGTCAGTGAAAAAGCGTAATCACCTGAATTTTTTTAGATGTGAATTCCCCACAAATGCCTAATTAAGTAATTTTAAAAGATATTGTCTCCATGGCATGCAGCATCACTGTGTTATCTGGTCCCCCTTAATGTTTCCCATGTAATTTTCTTTTAATGTGATTAATTCATGAAGATGACTCAAGTAAGCATGGTAATTGCCATAAACCATGTAATGACTTCTCTCTGTGGCAGTCTCCTGCCATTCCACTTGCCAATGAAAGGCAAGTTTCAGTCCAAAGAAAATGCATATCACTTCAATTCTAGTCCTTGAAAATGTATGTACTTAACTAAAAGTGTAACAGGATCCTCAGCCTCTATGGCACACCACAAATGGCAGACTTGAAATTATCTGGATGTAATGAAGACAACAGTGACCAGGTGCTTATTGCAAGCATAGTCTGGCAACGGGGCAGGGGGTTTATTGAGTGCCTTATTTTGCAGGTGCATTGTGAGCTTAAGCTATGTGTTGTGAGGGACTTTCCCAAGTAATAATAAACAAATAAATGATGAAAAAGAAAAAAGAAATAATTAAACCTCAATATTTTTGAGTATTTTTATTAGCTTTGACATTTTCCTAAACTTTAATCATAAATACCACGTAAAGGAATGAGATGAAGGGATAGCAAATTCCAAAATTGTAATAATAATCTCCTGTCACATCTGTCACATCTCAAGGGCAGAGTATTACTGGGTCAGGAGACTCCATCCAAACCCCAGAATTCTGGGGTGGAGAAGATAAATGTGATGTCTCTGCTCCCCACAGGTTCCCCTAATGTCTGGTTCTTTGTCCCTTCTGCCCTGTGAGGGTCAGAGCCGGTACCAGGTGGTTTAAATCACTATCCCATGTTTCCAGGAAGCTATTGATTGCATGAGGGGATGCCATTAGACATGTGTGGCAACAACAGCATTTGCGGGAACTTGAGGTGAGATGAGACTGAACGAGGCAGCAGGTGCTTTTCCAAAAGGAGTCCCACACAGCATTGAGAAAATACTCTCTGGCAGCTAAAATACAAAGACTGGACAATAGCTCAGACAGTCCTGTACTGTCCAAACTCACAAGAGAATGGAGACTTGGGAAAATATGGGATCATGCAGATGGAAAATTTATTTTGTTGTGATCAGGTACCCATCATCATTTTTCACCTGTGGCCAAGGGTTCAAGTAATGCAAGACTTTACTGACAGATGCTTTCAGAATTTCTGCCTCTTTACTTGGAAGCTGGGTGAAGCAGGTGGCTTCTGGAAATCTCCTGGTAGTGGTATATAAGCTCTTCAAAGGCTGTACAGGCTAACATAAAGAGTTAGAGAGATCACTTCTTGATAAAGAAGGGAAAAAGTGGCTTGGATAAGTATATAGGATGCAGTCAAACCACACAAGAGCTGCTACTCCAAATAAGGTTCACACTCCCTCTTGATGAATAGGCTGAATATCTGGTATGCTGCAGCTTTACTCTCCAGCACGTGGAGTTAGTGCTTCTCCAGAACACTGGACAGCAGCTCTGTCCAAAAAAGCTCTTTCTGCCTTTGTGCATGTGTATGTGAGAAAAACTCTGAAGGGGCAGCCTTTGTGTCTAACCTCAGTTCTATGTCTTTTGAATAGTCTCTAAGTCAGAAACACTGATCTGAGAATTGGAGAAAATGTAGGATTACCTCTGCCTGTAGACAACTCTGTTTATCAGCAGCACATTTTTTCTGTAGTTATGTGTAAAAAAGAATAATTTATTGGTCCTCTAAAAGAAACTTAAAAATAGAAGGTCTTTTTTAACCCCTTGAAATATCACTCAACTCTAAACTTGAATACTTCTGCAAATATTAGCTGTAAGTATGAAATGTCTATTTTGTATGAAAAGCTTTCTGGTCATATGATTCTTATGCATATTTTCCAAGGAGCTGAAACTCTTTAAACAACCAGTTCAACATTCTCAAGGACAGAAGTATTCAGTAGTAAGTAGTTAGTTAGTTAGTTAGTTAGTTAGTTAGTTAGTTAGTTAGTTAGTTAGTTATATCAGCTGGATTGTGTGATTTACCACATATATGGTTTATCATGTATATTTCCAGAAATACCTCTGTGACAAAACTGTCTTTACAATTTTACTTCTCCAAAATTTCTAATTATTTTTTCTGCTTGTACTTTTTAAGTCTTGTTCCACTTAAGTAGAAAATTTAGTATGTGGCAGGAAAAACATTTTCCTCTGTTTGCACAAGCTAAAAACAGTTTGTGTACTGCAAATTTGCAAAGACAAACCCAAAAACACCCTAAAATGCAATTGCTTTCTCATAACCAGCATTTTAAAATACTTCTTTTTAATTATTTATTCTTTTAATGTAGAAAAAAGTTATTAACATTTCTAGAGTTTGTCCACAATTAGACATCAATTTCTTTGAAAGACTTGCAAGAGGGAGCCCTGGTCCCATTAAAATCAATCAAACTTCTCTGTGTTACAGAAGGAGTGATAGCCTTTCTCTCAGAGATTTGAGCTGCCACTGAATTAATGTTATATAGATATTAGATCCCAATATCAGACATGAAGTACAGGAATATTTCTATATTAATTCACAAAAATTAGTTATTTTTGTACCTATTGTAATTGGATTGTGTTAATAGTTTTGTTGCTAATGTCCCTTAAAATTAAAATAAATAGGAAAAAATGCATTTTAAAAACATCTATGGTTTTTACTAATCTCTTTTATGACAAAGGAAAAAATAAGGAACATGAAAATTGTAGGCAGTTTAAATATTACTCTGGAAAGACCGCAAAGGAATGATGAGCACATCACTATTTTGGAATGAGAATTTTCTTAGTTTGAAACTTTTTTGTTGAGTTCTGAGCTTGAAATTTATTGTTTTTGATACTGACACACTGGATTTCACCTTCTCTCAAGCTAGATTTTGGGGATGAATGGGCAGTAACATTTTTTTATTCATCTTTCATCTCATAAAAAAAAAAAAAAAGTGCTATACCAATGCCTCTGTTCTATTTCCAGGACATATTGTCTCAGCAGGAGGCTACCTGTGAGATATGATCTCAAAATACCTTGGTTATTCAAGTTCTCTAAATATTTTATCCTTCACATCAGTAACACAGACAGGTTTTTCTCTGTCACAGGCAATGGCAACAGTCCAAGATGCTCTGAACAGCACAGACTGAGAAAGGGCAAGCAGTTCTGTCCTCAACAGACATCATTTGTTTTTTTTCACCTGTAAATCACATGTTTTTCCTTATGAATTACAAGTCAAAAAAATTTCTAGGCCAATAGTCAGTCCTCAGAGGGTCTTAAGATCTTGTTCCACATGAAAAAAATCATACAGAGAAGTTAAAAGAGTTTGTTAACCACATTGAAGGAGCATGATGCTTGTGTCCATAACCCATTGTGTATTGATCCTCCTTTTTTTGGTAACTAGACCATATGATTTGGCTCAATAATACCAAAATTACTGAAAGTTCAGTGTTGCTAAATCTTTTCAATATGTTTGTGTACAGCTTTTTTTGAGATCACTATGAAAGTCAGTTATTTTTGTCTAAAAGCTCTCTGAAAAAAGGCATAGAATTTGTTTTCTTACAACTTCCTGTGTTGATCACCAGATATTCCTTAGTTAGAGTTCTTAAAAAAACTTAGTACATCAGAACTATAGGGAACTGAAGTTCATATTTATTGTTATTCCTAAAATTAATAAATTAAATTGCAGTAAATTCCATACAGTACACTGGTCTTGCACCCAGCAATAATAAATACCATATGGGGTTATCATTCCAGTATCATTGTGAGATACAAGAATTTTTCTCCTTTATTAAGTTGCTGTAATACCACAGAGAAAAAAATGAAACAAGTAATTTAAGTGTAGCTTCTTCTTAGGTGCCACTATCATGTTTCATTTCTAATTCCTAGTCAACCCCACTTGTCATCTACAAGTGCTTATAAAAAAGATTTTTAATAAATATATTGGAGTGTTATTAATTTTTCTAAATTTAGGGAGAATTTTATCAGCAGTAAAATTCATTAAGCTTTCATTTCTGCTCCAATATTAACCCTTGTAACAGATTAGCTCTTCTATTAGCAAAGCCAAATGCTTATCAGTATTCAAGAAAATAGTTGAACTGGCACTTGACAGAGATTCTTGACATATGTGTTAATAATATATGAGTGTTTATTTCCAGTTTTTCACAGTATCACATGATCACAGGGTCACACATTGTCTGGGGTTCGAAGGGCCTCTGGAGGCCATCTAATGTAAACCCCTGCTCAAGCAGGGTCATTTAGAGCAGGCTGCCCAAGACCACATCCATACAACTTTTAAATATCTCCAAGGAGGTAAATGCCACCACCTCTGTGGGCAACCTGTGCCGTGTTTCTGGTGAAAAAAAAATCTGTCAGGGTGGAAAAGTGTTTCCTGGTGTCCTGATGTCCTATGTTTCTGTGTGTGTCATTGCCTCTTGTTACTGGGCACCACTGAACACACCCTGGCTCTGTCTTTACTTCATCCTTCAGATATTTGCCTAGACTAATGAGTTACCCCCTAAGCCTTCCCATCTCCAAGCTGAAGAGTCCCAGCTCTCTTAAGCTTTCATCACAGCAGAGGTGTCCCAGTCTGTTACATATCATAGTGGCCCTTTGGTGGACTCGCTGCTGTAGCTCCCTCTCCCTTTTGTTCTGGACAGAGTAAACTGTCATCTATTCAGGAATAACTCCACTGAATGTGGCATAACCTCAAGGCTTTGCACTTTTGATTGAGGCACTGAATATAGGTACAAATGAAAGGGAGCATAAACAGCCCTTCTTCTCATACAACTAACAAATGGATGTTATTTGGTGGAGTAGACTGAGATGGTTTTAGTTCAGGCAATCACCCAAAATAAGTTTTGAACAGATTTTGTGTACTGGGACAGGAGGGAACTGAAGCTATTACAGCCTGGTAACATCAGAGCTATCTGAAGACAGGTCCCTCTTGTAGAGTTTTCCCCTGAGCACAATCCAATTCATCAAGCTCTATACAGAGAAGGCCTAAAGTTTCACCTTTACTGATGTCACATACAGGCTTTTGCTCTCAACCTTCTTTGTTCCGAACATTTTATCTGTTGCTTCTGCACCAACTCTTATTATTGATCTGAGTTTACACAGAAGCAGGATATAGTCCTTCTGTAACTTTCAAATAACTTATTCCAGGTGTTCAATAACAGCTGAACCCTTTCCAAGAGAGGGATCTACAGCAGTTTAAGAAATATGATGCACAAATGACATAAATATGAAACCTACTATCAATTTTGTAAGAAAACATAGAGTAAGATTTAAAAATAACTATGCGGATTTTGGCATCAACAAATAATTTTCAGAGAAGTCTGCAGTCAAGGTGAACGTCCAGTAATTTCAGCAGCCTAAAACAGTATTTCCTTGGCAAGATTTTTTCGTATCTTCCAGATGCTTTTTTTCTCATCTGTCTTTCAAAAACAACAGATATTTAAACCTAGCATTAACACATCAAGACTGAAACATATAATACTCATGTCTTTTCCCAAAATACACACGAGTCTCACTCATATGAGCATGTTTAAAAACAAATTAAAATCCTACTTTATTTAGATCACAGAAGCAGTCTGGCTCAGTTTTTTCCTACTGAACCAGCTCTGCATTGGGTAAACAACCACACAAATAACCAGCCCACCACAGGAGCAGAGTGTGGGAGCTGGCACTGTCCATCCTGGCACTGTGCCTTAACTCCCAAGCTTGGGACCTGCTCAGCCCCTCCCTGCCTCATGAATTGTTACTGCATGCAGCTGGGAAGAGCTTTGAGAGCAAGGAGTAAGGGAAACCTGCACTACAACAGCTAGAGACTTGGTAAGCAGCCCTGGTACCAACATGTGAGTTCAGGCCCATTAGACAGGAGGGGGCCTTGAGCTGATGTGTCCCGAATTGCAGGGGCCGGTTGTGTCCCTAAGTATTTGGGTCAGTCCAAAGCATTTTACCCTTTCAAAAAAAAAAAAAATGAAAGGCTTGTGCTGTCTGTGAGGTGCCCACAAAAATGGACAGACCATTTAACATGAAGAAGTACTTACAACACTCTATTGTTGGCTTTGAAAGATTAGGCTTCTACTTCATACTGGGAACAGGCAAAAAAACTGGTCTTTTTAAGCAGATAGAAAAAAAATATAACTGTAAAGCAAGTGAGGGTAGGAAGTCAGATAAATTTCAAAGTTAATATTCTCCACTGACATAGTTTTTTTGTTTGTTTTTTTTTCAAAGATGATACCAACATCTTACTTACTTAGTCCTGACCATTACACCAGGATTGGAATTCCCACACATCCTTGGAAATGGCTCATAATGTGAAATCCAGCCTCTACAGTGTTTGTAGAAATAGGTGGGTATTAACTACCAAAAAAACGCTGTTGAAAAGGTAAAATACAAACTGAGAGAATCTTCCATGTATGCACAAAACCTTTTATTAACTTCGTGGGTTTTCAGAATGTAGCTTTTACTAGTAGACATCATCATTACTGAAGAACAGTTAAATCAAAATTGCTGCATTATGCTGTTACCCATAATAGAGTAACACTGCAATTGCCTTAAGGATTCAAGAACTACAGTCAACAAATTTACAAGATAGTCTTGCACGAAAAAAAGGGGGGAGAAGGGGAGTAGCATTAAAATTTTCTTTATAGTTATCTGGAACTCTAAACTTTTTGGCTATAGTGCTTTGGCTACTAAACAATTTGATGAGACAGCAATGCATATGAACATACTCTGACAACTTTAATGCTCTGCCTAGAAAACAAAGAAGATACATATATATATATATAGACATATATAGAAAATTTTCATAGTATTTACATTAGTTTTTTGAGACAAAAATTATCACAATGCTGTATGATATCACTCTGTCCTCTTCTGTTCCACACACACGGTAAAGACACCTGCAGCTGTGAATACAGGTGCTTAAAGCTATTTTGTGTGGTTGTAGACCCTGAGGAAGGCTAGATGTATGATGAACATTACAATATGGTTTTCACCATTACAGAGTTCATAATATGTGTTATTAGGGGCAGTGAAAACAAGGCATCTCTCAAGTGGGTTAAGAACTGTTTTGTAGATCCAGAGAACTGACTGGAGGATGGCTCTGAAGTTGTTGCTGTCAAGAATCAATACCTTGTCCCACAGATATCAGACTTTGAAAATACTGTTGTTCCTTGCGTGCCACTGACAGGTCACCTTTGAAAGAAAAACACACAACTGCTACTCAGCAGCATTGCATCTGATATGTGGGAAGGTTAGATGAAGAAGTCTGCCAAAGAGTTTGCTTTTCCCAGTGGCCTTTTGCCTGTGATCTCAGCCTCTCTTAACATGACCAGTTAAGCACTGCAATGTTTTAGGAATTGCTCTGTCCCTGTCAGACAACACTGCAGAAAATGGATGCCTGCATGTGATGAGACCACCTTTGGCCCTCCAGTTTCATTCCGGTACTACCTTTCCGGTCTGTCAGAATCCTTTTTTGTTGACATTGTTGCATTTTTTTCCCTTTAATGAGCAACATACTTTAATCCAGCGCAGATTGGCTGCAATGAACAACAAAGTAACAAGGTGAAATTTTAGCATCTGTGGGATATGTATCAGCTAAGTGGATCCAGTGGTGCTTTCACTCTTATCACCAGCTTTATTATTGTTTAATTCATCTGTATTTTGGCAATGCCAAGTAATGCACAATATTGTAGAAGTCATCAGGATGGAGGGATTACTTTTGGCATTTTAGTACATAGAAAGCACAGAAACTCATTGGACATCTAAGGTAGCTGGATTTCCCTGGTTAAATAATCACTGGTTGTATAATTATGACATTCAGATGTTCATCTTTATGTCTCGAGCTTAACAGCCCAGTGAATGGATGGAGCTGATTATGGCTTACAGAGTTACTGTTTCAAGTTTTCTGTAGGTTCATTAATACAGTATTGCACTGCATGGGCTTAGTTAACATTTTCAAGGTGAACTTCCACCAAAATGGCTAAAGAGCATATCTGTGAAATACCCTTGTATTGTTCCCTCTTCCAAACTGCCTTGGCTACCATAACTGCCATTGCATCTGCTACTCCTCACTATACTGTTGTTTTCACAAATATTTAAATATAAGGCACATACTTTAAAGAAATAGTTCCTTTTATTTTGCCTCATGCCAAAATACACCTGGTGAAAAAAGGACCATGCTACAGCCAATAAGATGTAATTGACAAACAATATTTTCATTTCTAATTCAAACTTTCAGTAATGTTATATAATTATGCAGTCCCACAGCATATGGATTGGCAAGATTCTCGCATGTATATACTTTACAGATGTACACTGATTTTGGAAAGAGAAGATGGGGGATGAGACATTATACAATGCAATAACACAGAACCCCATAACACTGTGAAATTATTGCTGTTGCCTTCCAGCATGTTGGAGCAGTTGGTGCTGATGCTTATTTTTTGTCCTCATAGCCAAAATGTCACTAGCCACAATTACTCCTGACAAAATTAATCACATTTTGCCATATGTTTCCTAATGATCTGCAGATGACAGTTTGATAGCAGCTGTTGTAGACCAAAGGTATGAAAAATAAACAAAGAATGCATCACCATTAAAAAGCTGAAAGGTTCCTGTAATTACAGATCTCCATCAGAGTGCAAAGCCTGGAGTATGTTGACAGCAAGATCTTTCCAATGTATGGATAAAAATTATTTGTTGTGATGTTTAAAGAAGGCATACACGTCGGTAATTCTGCAGTAGTTTGCTTAAGTGAAGAAAATCAATTACATAAACTCCTTTTTCCTAGCACTCCATAGGAAGATATCTTTACATGCTAGTTAGAGGCTATCCTTACATATCAGTCAGAAAGACCTGGTGAAACTATAATATTAACATAATATTTGTATCTTAGCACCTTGACTCTGAATCGCCTACACGAAATTCACACCGTTGTCACATTTTTTATTTCTGATGAGTTTCTTGCAAATTGTGCAGATTAATCATGTATAACTCAAGTTATCAATTTGCCATGAAAACACTCGAATTTAATTGCTGATAATTACATTTCAAAGTGAAAATTTCCCCATCAAATATTTTACCTTAAACCTTGTTTTCAACTTTGATAGTCATAGCTTTTTCTTATTGGAGATAATCTCAGGTTTCAAAATCCATTCAAGCACAAGATTAAATATAAGGGAAATGCCTGCATTGGGAAGGAAACCAAATCCCAGTGCCTTTACTTTAAAATAAAGAAACAGAAAAATAGAATTTCACTTTCTTGGGGAAAAAAGTGAATAAATAAAATTAGGTAAGATATGAAAAGGTATTTTAAGAACAATTCTTTTCAGTTTTGGAATTATCTGATATTTAAGGTCCCTTCCAAGCCAAAACAATCTAAACATATATATCAGTATATTCTCCAGAACACAGTATATAAGTGAATAGTACTTGTTCAACAAAGTCTCAAAAATTAAGTTTTACTAGGTTGGAAAACCAGCTGAAGACATGTAGAAAAACTATCATCATAAAATTAATACAAAATTCTAAAGGTTATGTTATCTTCTACTTAGACTTTCTGCATACTCTCACTCTGAAACTCACAACTACTAGATGTGATGAAGATTTACTAAGAAATATTAAAAGACATGTTCTTTTTCTTTGTCATACTTAGCCTCTTTTTTGAGTTCATGCTACTTTGTCCTGGAAGAAAGACTTTATAAGTTTTTTATAGCATTGAGCAGTTTTTTTCCTCACTAGAGGCATCTAACAGAAATGCAGGGCCAAACACACAGCATGGCCTCAGCAAAGATTGCATTTTTGCCTCTACAATTTTTCAGGCACAGCTGAAGTTACTTGAACATCTAACTATTTGATTTACAGATGCAATCAGGTACCTGCATACACAAGTGGTTGTAACTGCAGGTGTTAGATTGGGGACCGTCATTTGAAATTCTGCCTCAAAATTTACAAAATAATTATTGTTGAAATTATTTATGTGGATTCATCAAATGAGTAAGCTTTGATACTTTATATTCTCCCCATGTTAGAAACTTTAAACTTTTAAACATGTTTGAATCCTTAGGTAGCTTTCTGTTGGTCTCTCATGATCTTCCCTGTTCCGTTTTTTTTATACCTAGTGTGAACAGAGTCACTTGTCCAGGGAAAAAGGCAATGTTTACTCTGTGTAGCTGTGCACCCGGTTCAGTTGCAGACTTCCATAGCTGAAGGGTGGGTCAGTCACTTCCTTTTACGTACAGAGCCTGGGAACAAACTTAGACACTTAGAATGGTGTGAGCCATGCACTCTCTCCCTCTCATTCTGGTTTCAGCTGCACCAATGAAACGATTCTCACTGACACTGAGGCTTTATGCAAGACTTTAACAACTGAGCATGATGGCCAAAATCTGGCTCCCCATTACTCCATCTAAAAAACAATCTCAAAATCAAAGGTAATGTTTTCTCCTTCTGTCCTTTTAGCTGCCCTTTGCCTGCACTCGTAGGAAGATAATCAATACGCATGAAACAGAAAGATAATGGAAAAGACCTTGCTCTTCAAATGCTTTGCATGAGACAAAGTGACATTACCAGGTCACACAGAAATTCTGTCCCACAGACAGCTATTGTGAGGACTAATGTCATCTTACCCATATTTGTAGATCTGTACCTAAATAAATTTATGTAGTAACAATTTATAAATTACTAAAAAGACAACAAGCAAATCATGTGTAATGACAGACTCTGAAATCTTATTGGAACAATAGAAATTTTCACCTGATGTCTCTGGGGCCCTGACCTAACATTTCTGTGTTTTCCAGACTGCAGAAGGGCCATTAGAGTGACATATTGTTCATGTAAGAACTGTATTGATGACCACTCTATTTACTGCTCCTACACAAGACCAAGCATTCCACTGTTCCTGTGGAAAACTCCGTGGCCTATAGAAGAAAATATCTACAACACTGAAGACTGCCTTTTTTATGGACTCTACCAAATGTTGTACATTTTAATAGTATAAATGATTCCAAAAATTCAACCATGACAAAGATTTTAGTATTTCATTTAATTATCTCTGGTAATAATTTTGTTCTTTCCCTTTTGCAAGAATTTTATCTCCCTTTAAGATAATAGATAATATAACCCTCGTCTGCAGAGGTGGTGTCTAGCTCATTTGGTTTAGCCTGGCAGTTTTCCAGATCATTAAAAATATTTTTCAGTCTTAAATATTGGCTGCAACACAGTCATCTCTTTACTCTGTCTAAAAAGTTAGGAATATATGTCATATGTTTTCCTTTCATTATTCCCTTGCAGAATACATGTTGGTAAAATTCATTAATAGGAATGACAAAAGGAACTCTTAATTGCCTGGACTCCTGTGAGGGCAAAGTAAATTTTCCCCAAGCAATAGTGAAAACAATGTAAAATGTAAATAATAAAAAATAAAATAAAAAAAATCCATCATTAGATTTGCCCAAGCAAAACTGAAAATTAATTAATCATGTTATCTGGAGAAGGGTAACAGAAATTAAAATCAGCATCTCAAGGAGAGGAACATCTCTGGTTGGTACCAATGCCAGAAGATCTTTAACAGAGTGTATGAACAAGGAACCAGGCAAGAAAGATTTAATTTTCTCAGGGCTTCAGAGCATCTGCCAATCTCCATTCAGAAAGAACTTCCTCTTCTGCAAAGTGAAATGGCAGCCCTACACAAGGCAAAGCTCTGGGCACACAAAATTTCATGAGGTATCATTTAATAACCTGAATCATACACAGGTTATCAACAGGATAATTAGAAAGATTCCTACTGACATCAGCCGGCCTTGAGCCAGGCTCCAAGCAAGGTGTCTTTGTAGGAATGGTGATGGCACGCAGACAAGGACTTTGCATCAAGCTATAGATGTTATCTGGGAGGTAAATGCAGAATCTGACTATTATGATTCCACACTGAAACCTGTGAACATGTTTCTGCTTCTTAATATCATAAGCATAATTACAAAGGAATAGAATGACAAATGTAGCTGGGAGTTAGTAGTTATTAACATATAGAGATTGGCTAAGATATTGCTGTGGGGAAGAATGATGCCAAATGAGACATTAAAAGGGTGCAAATGCCAAAATTGTCTATTTTTTTCTCACCATTTTTCTTAATAATACAAAGAATAGTTAAAGGGGGTGAAAAGCACTACCTCTAGATAAACTTTAAGGTGGAAATTTAATGCTTTTATGAATTAGAAATTCCTTACTGAAAATAACCAGTTACCCTGTATTTCCAGTTCTACCCTCTATAAATTAGCTTGGGCAAATTGTAATATTCTCTGTAGATATGGAAAATTCTGGAATGTAGTGAAACAAACTATGAGAACCCCCTAGAAATTAATTAGTGCCTGTCATCCTTCTCTAGAACCTGTCATGCTGTATTGGAAGAAATTATGATCCCAATGCCTCCGACCACACACTTGTTGACTGCAATGTGATTTTCTCTGATTTCAATCTTCCCACCATGTATAGTCCTTGGTACTTCCTATGGTGATATTCAGAGGTTTTGGAGTCTCCAATACTACACACAATTAACTTTTGTAATTGGGTAAGAAAGAAAGCAATACTTTTTTGAATGTCTTACTGTTGGTCATCATGACTTTGGGGAATCTTATCCCTCACTAAGGCTTAAAGAGAAAAATAAAGCACATCAGAGACAAAACTATACTGTGGAAACTTCCTTCTTTTAGATTAACATATGAAGTTTTTTTTAATATTACTAAACACCTTTGATTGTCAACCCTTAAACAACTCAACAGATCATCCTTCCCTCTGCAGGGCATTCCCTTCCCTTTCTCTTGGGAATCAACAAAACTGCTGCCAGAGCTGCAAAAAATCAACACAATTGTCTCTACATCTACTGCCACATGATAGAGGCAAGCCCGTGATTATTTCTGTCTTTTGGAAACACAACAAGTATGCACCAGCCTATGAAATGGCTGCACTGTGCAATAAAAAGAAGGACAAAAACCTTTAAAGATGTGTTGTGTTTTAACAGGCCATGACACAGCCTTGGCATGTGCCAAGGGGGAAGGCAGAGGGAGCTGCCTGGGAAGCATGTAATGTTTATCTTCCTGACACAGAAACATTTTTCCTGGGCCTGTCATCACTTCTCCGGAATAATTGCCTGGAGGAAAGAAAATGGTTTATACCGCTTCTGTAAGAACAAACCAGTCTGCCTGCCAGCATCACTGGGGCAAGGCTGTCCCACTCTCCAGACATGGGGCTGGGTCTCAACTTGCTCAGTTAGCTTTGATGCAAAATACAGAGTGGGTAAGATGTAGGATATATGATGTAAGAGACAGTAGCTGGAGTAAAGGAAAGGAAGGAAGGCGGTAGTGAGACACCTCTATGAAAAATTCTTCCTGGAAGAAAGTGTCTTCAAAAAGTCTAGAAAATAACTACTGCTTTGTGGATAAGGGAAAGCACAGGGAGGAAGTTTCAGATGTCTGAATTGCCATGACAAGCACATACAGCTTCACTGCCCCTCAAATTGTCCCTCAAACTGTCAGGACAGACAGACAGTATGATGCTTGCAAGTGTGCAACTGCACTCCAATATGTTGACAGTATTACTGGAACATGTGCACACATTTAATGACTGACACAGTATAATGTTGTCAGGGTTGACCATATATTCCATTCCAGATGGAAAGGTGTTGCTAAGCACTGAACTTCTTTTAAGACCAAGCATCAAACCTGCCCCACTGTTAAAAGTACTGTAGGGAACATAGCATTCTTCTTTCAATCTGTCAGAGGAGACTATTTATGTGTAGTATGACAGATACAGTCACATCTTCCCCCATCAGATCCCCTTCAAATCAGATCTGAAGAAACACTTCAAAAAATAAAATGAAGGTGAAAAAGGACCTAGGCTTTCCAGACAGATGTCTAGGTTCTTTTCTTTTGTTCATGGTATTTTGCAGAGAATTCAGGCCAAAAGGGAAAGAAGGCAGGATTTTCTGATGGTCAAATGTATGAGTCTCAGCTTGGAGTGGCCACAGAGAGAATTCCTCTCTGCTTTTCAGTGAGTGCCTGATTTGTCTGTAACAGGACAGGACAGTTAGATGTAAGAAGCAAATGTTTGTTGCATAGTATAAAAGCATTGTTTGAATTCCTTTTCTTTTACAAAATTTTCAACCAGGAATGTACCCTTTGCATTACAGTGCAGGATAGGAATTAGCCACCCTTAAGGGCTACTAGAGAAGTGATTCCTCATTGTGAGAAAAAATGTGTGCATCTTTTATTTCAAATTGACTTTAGAGAACACCTGTTTTTAGATCAAATACGTGACTGTCAATGGAACTTACACATGGGTCCAGAGAAGATTTCCTTTTGTCACTTATTTTATGCCTTGATCTGAGTGTTTTGATGGCACCTAATAAAAAATAAAGGAAATTAGAGAAAAATGCAGAATAGAGAAAATCGTAGAGGTAGTTTTGCATTTGGTAGAGGTACAGAGAGAGATAATGGTCCCTTTGCTACCAAAAGAAAATGGGTCAGCAAGGTTAAAAGGCACTGGAATCAACACTGATGGCAATGTAATTTCTGAAAACGAAAATGATTATGATTTTTATTGGCCTGTAGAAGAACTACATGGTAATAGTACTGCAGCTGGTAAATCTCAAAAGGCAGCGGAGGAATAAAAGCATGATGTACTGCCAAATGACCTCCTTGGCAGCCATGATTCCATCAGTTCCAGTGTGGATGCACTTTTCAGACTTCCCTACAGGATACTTTGCTTGGCCCTTTAGCCCATCAGCTCTGGAAAAGGTGGTAGGCACAGGAGTATTTATTTTAGGTTTCAACACTGTAAACACTAGAGTGGGTATTTTGCTCCCTTTTCCCCTCTACTTCCATTAGCCACTCATGGTCTCTGGCCGCAGTGGAGCCAGGAACAGCCAGGAATGCAAGACATGACTGCCTGCTGGCAGTGAGAGGATGGTGCTCAGGCGGGCAGTGCCGCATCTCTCACTGTACATCATCTCTGGTCTGACCTGCTGGGAACAAAACTCCTCGTGCCTCAGTGCCTGCAGTCCTTGTTGCTGTTTGCCCACTGGTGGGTGGAGACAGATCACTTCTACAGGCACTGGGTCCCTTCCTCTCCATCTGTTTGCACAGTGAGAAACACGAGGAGAGCCCAATTTCAGTCTAATCTGACTTTACAGTACTCTATCACTTAAAAATCCCACTGAAGCATCTTTCACCTAGAACTGGCATGCATGTGTAAAGCATGGAATTCCATAGATTTTATCCCAGTACACATCGTCCCTGTGTAAGCTTGGACACAAAGGGATAGTAGGAGAGAGGAAACATTGAATATTTTCATGGTTTAGTTCACTATTTTAACTCAATTGGAAGTAAAAGACTTTCATGTTTTAGAGCTGTTTGTTCTTTGTAAGAGGCATGAAAATGGCTGATGGAAACAATTGTTAGAGAAAGATTTTCTGTTGGGAAAACAGAGGCTCTGCAAATCAATATATCTCCAGGGAAAGATCAATTTTTATGAAATTTTCCCATCATGATAATATAAACTAAATACTTTATGTTTACATTAATATCTGCTTCCAGTTAGACCAACACTGTGCCTGATAGCACTTGCTACCAGAAAATACTCTTCCTTATTCTTCCCAATGTTTGATTTGCATCTCCCCTAAGCACAAGAGTTTTGCATTGATGATTTGCACTGATGAATCCTCCGAGTTTCAGTTGAACTCAGATAAGGGAATGGAAGAGAAGAGAAACCAAGAACCACATTACAAATATGCATACAAGCAGCCAAGGCATAGTGATAACAAAGTCAAGCTGAGCTGGACTGATATTGCCAGTTCCCTTTGATTTTAAGTAATTTAATTCTGAAAAGCTCTTAAATGCTTGATCGCTTATTCTGAATCAGATTTCAATTTAGGTACACTTATATTTTGCTTAGACATATTTGACTGCTAACAGAGGAATCACCAAAATAGTGAGAGGGAGGATAATTCTGTAAATGGTAGGGCAAGAAGTTCAAGGAACACAACATGGCAAAGCCCTGATCAAGCATAGAAGGATAAAGAATTAAAGGGAAAACATGAAAGGACAAAACTTGGTGGATTTCAGCAGAAGTTTCCTTGTCTTTCAAACTCTGTTGCATACCACTGTCGTGCGTGATGTTGCCATGGAAGAGGGAAAGCTTCTCACACCAAAATTTTTGACATCAGCACAGTGGGATTTCCTAAAAGAATGGAGACAACTACAGAAATCCTCTTTCACCTGATCCTAAGGTGGCCCTTCTTAAGGGTTCACAATGGACAAGGAAGAGAACTTCGGGTGAAAAGTCATCACCCTTTTCAGGAGCCATGCAGACACCCCTTTCTGGCAGAAGAGGTGTGACAAGGCATGTCTGGGAAGGTGATTGGTGTATAATGACCATCTGGTTACCTCCATGGGTCTGCACCATGTGCACTGCCTGGGGGCTGAGGCTGCCAGGGTGAAGAGCAGGCTTTTGAGATACTAGCAATGGAGATTGCTGCTAATTGGTAAAACCTGAAGGTATGGAGGGTGGTATCCTACTTTTTCCATGTGGCAATATAGTCATTCTGCCATACATAATCTCTCTGCCTTAATTAGGAATACTTTCTAATCCATACTCTCTACTAAATACATTTCTCTAATACCTTGATTGTTTAAACTCTATTTTTATTATGTGTTTTCTCTCTGTTTTAATTAGAAAATGTGATAAAGTTATTCAATGAAGTGGAGAACAAGGTCCTATCAAATGAAAACTTACAAGGGCTGCTTTATGACGAGGACAGTTTGAGAAAGTGATAAAATAATAACGCAAGTTCTTTCTTTTTCAACAGGCCAGATTTACCAGTACACCCCAGACACATCACTCTTCAACAGCCACACAAAACAGCTGTAAACTTGGATTAACCAGGCTGTTAAATCGAGTTTACAGCTGCTTTGCATCACCAGAATGGCCCAAAGCAGGCAGCACATACCAGTGAATATGGGCCTAATTGTACACTAATGAACGATGAAGTAGTTTAGGATGCAGTATTCACTTTGGCAGAATGAAAAAGTAATCTTTATACAGAGCAGATATGTAAGAATTTATCCTGGCTTTGCTCAAGGGGAAAAATTCATCCTCTTTTATATGGATTATATGGATTATAATTAAGAAAAGCATCAGAGAAAAATTATTTGAGGTTAGAAATTTAAAAGAGCTTTAAGAATACATCCTCTCTTTCCAGATATATTACAACAAGTAATATTCCACTTGAATATTCCACTTACAACAAGAGGAATTCGTAGTTGAATTATAAAATAACGGTCAAAAAAACCTGCTTAGGTAAGCATGTGTTTCCATTAGGGAAGAAAAATCATTACAGAAAACAAGATTAAAAGTTAATGTTGCAAATCTCATTGTCTGTATAACTTCATTAATGCTGGATAACTACTGTATAATTGGCATGGTGTTCATTGTAGAAATCTGTTTAAAAAGTTGAAATTAAGTCCACCTGCTTTATCTGTAGTTACCTTAAAAAAAAACAAAAACCCAAAGATCAGAGTACTCTTCGGTGCTTGAAGACACTGGTTTTCCTCTGTAAATAAGGCTTATGTCCTTAAGTCATTCACCTAGCTAGGAATCTAACAGTCTTCGATATAATTTGACAAACACAGAAAGCATAAAAACTCCAGATGACTGGTCCTCATTTGTATATGCAATGAATCATCCTTAAATTGCAGGGAAAAGCTGGGACAGGACAACTCAGGAGCAGAGTGGCGCATTTTCCTCTTCATCCTCCCAAACCTTCACCAACAGTAGTGCAAGACATCGTCTGGAGACCTGGACCCTCTGTAGGGAAGACTCCTGCATCATACATCACTCCAGATGCCTTTCAACTTACCTTGGGTGCTCTGCCTTCCAAAATCCGTTGCCCAAACACAGTTTCCATTTGTGCTGGACTGAGCACAGCTAGGCACAGTCTGACTGTGGGTGCATTCGTGTAACCAGGAGCAGGCTGAGGTGAGCACAGCTTTTTGTCCTGAGCCTTAGCCCACATCCATACAGACACCCAAGGCTGTGCCTGCTGTGCACGAGCCCTTATCCCACCTCTCAGCTGGATGGTGATCAGCTCAGGCCAAGGGCTGTGTTCACCACGGATACATGGCTTCCCCTACCCAGCTGAGCAGCATCCAGCTGGCCCCAGCACAAACACAGAGAGACGATGTTTGCCTGCGAAACACCATGTAAAACATACCAGTAAAATATTACATTCACTTTGAAAACACATTATCCCAAGAGAGATAAAAAATATACCAGTTTAAAGGAAAAGCCAGGAAAATCTGGTCTTCAGGTTGTAAGATATTTAACCTTTTTCGTTCCTGAGTGCTGAACATCCCACACACTTTCAGTGATAATAATAGCAATAACAATATTAAGAGGAAATCACAACCTGAAACAAAAGGCAGAGCTAAACTCAAAATACTGAGGTATTCTGAAAATTATGCACCTACAAGGCACAATTTAGGAAATCATACTTAATTAGTGGGAATAGAAAAAAGAAGTAAAACCTCATAAAAAAAAGGAAAAAACTATTCAGAAGAGTCTTTTGTTGCTGAAACTACAAAAGCGAATGATGAACCAGACTGTAGCATATCATTAGAAGGAACTGTTTCTTCCATATGAAAATAGCTTTTATCCAACTCAAAAATACAATTTTCATGTTCTGTTTGATGGTGAGTTCACTTCTTAGGGAAAAAACATGCACAAAAAATACAATTCCAGGGCCAATATAAAACCTTTTGATAAAAGTAACTGTTTCAAACAAGCAAAAATATGTGGACACATTCCTTTACGAGTATTCTGACAATATTACAACAATAATAGAAGATGGTTGTTTAATAGATGCACACTACTACTGCTTCCCTTTTTTACACCACCCAAGAGATACTTTATTATAATAAATTCAGTTAAGTCCAAATGGAAACATATTGCTAACATATATGTGCAGTTCTCTGACCATAATCCCACAGGAAGTATATTGTTGCCCATCCTTACAGATCGGTCTCTCAGCTAGCAAAAAATTTTGTCACCACCTTGATCTCAAAAGAATAAGCCCAGATTACACATAAGGAGGATATGGACTCTTATTTATTGTGACTATCTGTCTCTTTTTAGTGCTTCATTATTATCTGCATGGATGAGCAGATTAACTGGGTGTCTCTGCCTGGGAGGATAAATATATTTATATCTGATATCTAGGAGGAAGGGTGGATGTTTTTCTGGCTGCCTGCTCACAGAGACTAGATTGGTTTATGGAGGAGTCTTCTGGTTCTCATTTAGGGGACAGTTAACTTTTAGGTCAGATTGCAGGTGTTTTGGGAACAGTTTGCCTTCTGGATCTTGACATGACAGATGAGGAACAGATAGAAAAAAAAGAAGAAATAGATTACAGGGTGCTAATTTTCTCCCAAATTAGGGCTAGGTATCTGTGGCTTCCAGGCAGGGGCAGCCACAATTTGAGCTGCCCACAAAAGACCATGGCTGAGCTTTCCTTCACTGCTCACTGGTACAAAAGGGTGACCCAAGCCTGATGTGCACAGTATGCTCAGTGACTCCATCCCCAGCCACCCAGGGCATAGAGGAAACTCAAGCACATGTCACTCTGAGTTTATCCCTGCATAGGCTTTCTTGGCAACACGTGTCCTCAGGGATAGGGGATGTTCATCCCCTGCTGTAACAGCATGCACTTATGCATTGGTACCAGATGGGGCTCTCACTCCATCCATTCTCCACCTAATTCATAATTGAGTAAGGCACTGAAATATTTCAGGATCTGAGTCTCCACTGGGGTCAAGATGGCTCAAGGCAATCCTTACACTAATTTAAAATAACTTGGGGGACTTCAACTCTGAGTGTGCAGGACAGCAACGAGCTAATCCCTCCCTTGGTTAAACTTCTTTAAAGAAGTTGTTTTGCATGCATTCATCACATGTTAGTGCTTACACTCATCTCTGAAATGTCTGAATTTGGGTGGATGGATAACTCATCTAATCTGGTACCATATTTCATGTGTTAAAACTAACACAAAATAATGCTGGTGTCCTGCCTGTCTGTACATCAAAAGCTAGGAAGATGCAAAATAGAAATTGGGTGAGACTCCTCTAAGAAAAGTGCTAGTGATCAACTAAATAGGAATTAATTACAGGCAAACCAGAAAGCCCACATGTGACCCAGTGGCAAAACAAAGTCCTATCAGATTTCTAAGAACATCCTTTCTCAAGAAGAAAGAAAAAAAGTTAATACCACAGATTTAATTGAAAGGACTGATAAAAAAATGTATTGTGAGCAGAAACAAATAAATATATAGCACAGAAGCCAAAGGTCAGACAAGGTAGATTACTGGTCTTCCCCCTTCTAAAGTAGCTTGGTTTCTACATTCTGTTAAACTTGAAGCTGCAAACTATACAAGGTGATTTTGCCAAAATGCAAGTTTGAAAAAGACTTCTTTTAGACACAGTTGAATGTGGATTTGTTCACACCAAAGTTATGTCTGATTTTCAATAGAACATAACCTCTTGAGATGGGTTCTAAAGTGGAAATATAATGACAAATATGTTATTTTCTCATGTAAAAGAAAAAAATGGATTTCTTACACTATTTTTGTTAAAATTATTCTTGTTTAAAGACCAATTTTTGTTAAAATATTACATATAAAGAAACCTTGGAAGAGTTTTGAGGATTTTTGTTTCTTCATTTTAAGTTTGAAAAAATTACTTTCTTTAAAAACAATGAGACTGTCTAATAGTTCAGCTTCTGTGGAAAAACACAGCTCTCAATCTAATCTAGTTTCCAATAAGAGAAGCAAGCAGGATAACTGCACTGAAGAGACTTTTCTTATAAAGGAAACATTGTATGTGTTTCAGGTATGACAGTCCCTGCATTATGAACTTTTATCCATGTCCTGAAAGTTAAGTACACTTAGGAAGGAAAGTCTCCCTGAACTGCTATGTCAATATGCTAAACACCACATTTGGGTTGTTTTTTGTCACAGAGGTAATATTAACATTCTAAATTCATAAGNAAGAATACTGGATTGTATCCCATTATAGATATAATCCATGCAGTATCCATCCATGGTGTATCACATTTGTCAACAAAGATTTGAGACCATTAGTCTTATATCCAAGTGAGTTCTGAAAAAGCAATGCATCCATGTTTTCTGTATATCTATAAGTATGCATCTGTGTTTAGACAGGCATGTATATATATGTGTGTATGTGTGTCTACAGACATCTCTGTACTAAAAAAAAAGGAAAGAAATATACCAAAATAGTGAGAAATATGTCTGAAAAATAAATAGTCAAAACATATGTTTTCCACTTGAACAATCTGGAGAGCACCAGAGAAATTTGGTTTCTTGTCAGGTTTCAGCTCTGATTTGCCTCCAGAGCACAGGATGGACACCTTTCTCGTCTTACTCTAGTAGGTGCTGGCAGAGATTGCACATCTCCTGTCACTAGGTCCCTAATGCTGAGGAACCATAGCAGGGTGATGGCAATCCTCTCTATAGTTATCATGTCTTAGACACATCTGTGGAGAAAGGAAGAAGTGCTGAAAGCCACAAAAATAGGCTATGCTAGATAAAACAGCATTTTTGGAATATATGCTTCTAAACTTCAGCTTGAATATCAGTCTCACAGCAGCAAAACTCTCTGTCTCAGGGCCTTTCAGGGCTAGAAGTGAATCCTGAGTGTCTGATATTATCCCCTTCCCGTCATAAGAAATATCCTCTTCCTTTTCTGAGATCTACAGATTATGCAACTCTTACATCAATGGAATTTGACAGTTTTCCAGGACTCTTTCTTGGTCTTCTGACACTAGGACTAATGTATCTTTAGGGAGAAATATAAGTGTTTGCTCAGGAAAGGAAATAAATGTGTGGAAGGTTAGACTGAAACAAAGAAGGAAAAAGACATCAGTTTGAACTTGCTCAAAAGTTTGAGTGTTGAATGAATTTTCTGGAGAAGACAGTAGCAGTCAGATAAACTTCTTGAAACCACTATATTAACATTTCTAACTGAAAAGGTCTCACCTACTTGACCTCCTAGTGACAGATGAAATCACATAGCACATACATTAGAAATGTATGTAGAAATGTGTATCAATCAAAAAACAGTGGAAATTTTCCATCCTTTTGTCTTTCTCTGTTATAGCAAGAGACAACCGAGAAATGAGGCAATCGATCACAGCTTGTACACTCAGAGTCCTAAGGCTTGCAAGATGCTCTGTAATTTGTGACTTGACCTCTTGGTACCTTTTTCTTGCTGAGGTTCTTACAGAAAAAAATTATGTGCCAATGAAGAGTGACACAAGATTCATCTTGTTTGACTGGCTAGGTCACAACAGTAGTTTGGGTTATTCTATAGCCATATGTGATGTCTGCGAAAGATATAGTGAGGCTCTGTGGAATTACTTCCTACAAGCATCACCAGAGAAACCACCAAACACAACTAGGTCTATCAGATGGAGGTTTGGATGATCCATAATACAGCAGTAAAGACAACAACATAAATATTTTGGATTAAAGGAAGAAAAAAGCAATCTGAATAACAGTGGGTAGCACGTTGCACTGAAATTGTGTCCATTACACTGCTCCAGTACATGCAACATGTATGGTGCTACAAGAATAATACTATAATTTGCATGCCACTGCCACTTGACTGCCAGAAAAGGAATGGTCAAATTCAGCAACAAGGACAGACTTAATCCTTAGTCTTTAGTTCCTCAGTGGGTGTGCTGAGCTCCCTGGCTGGTGCTGGTTTGGCTGGCAAAGTGTTGCAATGTCCTCTGGGAGATGAAGCAAGGCACTCACTTACTGGCCTAGGATCAAGAATTGGGAATACATGTTTGTTCATTCAGCATTCTCCACATCTGCATCTCCTACTAGCTCATTACCATTGCTTAATCAACCCTTTGTTATCCCTGGACAGTATGGGCCAGCAATCCCTTGGGTACCAGCTTCCTGCCAGGGCAACTTGGTGGTATTCTATAAATAACAATAACCTTCATGTATGTATGAGCATGAGATGTAGATTGCAAGAGATATTTGCTTACACACTTGGAAGGCAGAAGTGGGAATCACAGAGGGATAACCTGTTCTTCTCTGGCCACCTTTGCTCTTCCTAGCAGGTAATGTATTTATTTACTGGATACAACTGTATATAATGAGTCCTGCCACATCCAGCTGTGATGCACTGCCCCCATGCACACGTACACTCACCTCAGTCACTGCTCTGCTATTTACTTCTGATTTATGGTCTGCTGGCAGTCCACATAGAATGGGATTGAAAATGTTGCACTGAGTGCATTAATGATAGACCACTAGATTTTTAGGACACCTACTGAATTTAAAAATAATTGAACTGTGAAATTATTAAGTGAATTGACAATTTCTGTAAGTTTGAGGGTTAGGTAATTGCAAACGGCAATTATTGAAAAACAAAAGTATATTAAGCAGCATTTAGAAAGAATAAAAATTTCTGGTACTTCAGAGGTCTGCTTTTAACTACAGTATATATGAGCTCTCATCAAACCAATGAATCCAAACAAAGTATGAATCTTCAAGAAGGAAGAATTAAAATGGTACCAAATGTTTTCAAAAAAATATATAAATTTCTGAGAAAGCAATACTGAAAATCAGGCTAATAATGAAATAAAATGAAATAAGAAATATTGGGAAAATAGGCAAAAGTGGGAAATTGCAAATACTGAAAAAGATTGCACATACTAAAGCAAATATTTTGTGTTAATAGTTGTTTGACAAAAATGGAGATATACATGGAGAAATAGATTCAGTACATCATTTTTAGAAAAACATTTTAATATTAAAGGATGAGGCAAAGAAGATAATTCGTACAGTGGCCTGAAATAAAATCCATTATTCAGGTCACTGTAAGAAGAAAAATTACAATAGCATTTTAAACAGAAAAAAATAATTATAAAGGCTCAGATGATCTTTAACTGTTACAAAGGATTGAGTATTGAAGCCACAAATATACTCTGCTAAAAAAATGAATATACAGACAATATGGTCACAGACCTATGTGTTTTCTAATCCTTTGTATTTCACCAAATAAAACTGGTGACATTTCTGACTCTCAGACACATTTACTGTGCAGCATAAACTATGAAAGACAAAACCTTGGTCACTGGTGACACACTCAAGCATTTCAGGGGCACAGAAAAGGGAATAGACAGAAAAATCTTGTAAGGACATCTTTCAGTCAAAGTGTTTGTATCCAATCATGTTAACAAAAGGTTTCCCATCTGCTTCAGAAGGAAGAAGAGATTAATAAAATTAACTTTTACCAAGGTAGAGTTAATCCCTAGATCCCAGTCCTGTCGTTGTGGGGAGGCAGATGGCAGCAGGGTCCATGTGGTTCACCAGCCACTTGTCCCAGCACCCTGTGCTGGTGGTGATATCTCAGGGACATGGCAAGGTCACAGCTGTCCTTCTGACCCTGCTCCTCCATCCTCATTCTCCCAAAGTAAATTCATCACTTGGCCCAGAGCAGATGGCCCTGTGCCTCCTGATAAATCTCCCCATCTTATCCCAGTATTAAGTACTGAGTTTTTTTAACAGCATCTCTAGCCAAAGAGTGCCCACTTGACAGTATGACAAAAGTCTGGTTGACCAGCCTGAGAACAGAGCTAGCCAAAACTCAGAGCTTTGAATTTATTTGAAACAGAAATATTTTGAAAAAAACCCCCCCCAAAAAAAAAAAAAACCAAAATTAAGTGAATTACAGAAATAATACCAGTGTAGTATGGATTTCCATTTCATTCAGCACTTCTAAAAAATGTTCTGGTTTCTTTTTTCATGTTTACATTGATTTTATACATTTTTGCCATATCAATAGGGGATGAACACTGCATTTCATATGATAAACACTTATGTTTATTTTATACTTAAATTAACAAAAGGGTTTGTATATAGTGATATCATAATATCATGATATAATGATGTATATAATAATGATTTACCATCTTCTTTTCAGGCTCAAAATGTCTTCTACCTGAGTTGTATTGACAGCTTGCGTGATAATCAAATCTTTTTCCTTAAGAAAAACCTTTTCAAGGACAGTTTCCTAAGGGCCTGTAAAAACTTCGTTTATTCTGTCAAGTAGTTATTCACAGAATTAGAATCATGAAGTCAAT
The DNA here is from genome assembly GCA_013397245.1 of Thryothorus ludovicianus. Taxonomy (NCBI): domain Eukaryota; kingdom Metazoa; phylum Chordata; class Aves; order Passeriformes; family Certhiidae; genus Thryothorus; species Thryothorus ludovicianus. The sequence goes on along the minus strand of VZTB01016970.1, from coordinate 59,617 downwards.
GTGACATGATCAAGGGGAGAAATGATCACATCTGGGCCACATCTCCCTAGTGATTTGAAAAGTTTGTTACGGGGAGCCCCTTCTTGGGTTACCAGGTTCAGCAGGAGCAGAAGGGCTTCAGCAGCATCAGAGGCATTCAGTGTCTCCCAGGACCAGCCCTCTCAGCTCAAGAAGGAGACAGATAACTCTTGATGTATCTAAAAGAGGTTTTTTAACTCTTCTCTAAAAGAAAATCCTAAAAGTGCAGTAGATTGTGAAAAAACCCATCATAAACACTAAACCATGTAGAATGAAGTAAATTAGTCATGGGGAAAAAAACCCACGCCTAACAAGAGAACACTCAGGAAAATTGATTGCTACCCTAACTTAAGAAACCTACTGGTCAGCCTGTGAATTGTCTGTACACTTCCTTGGCATGATGTTATTAAAAGGAAAAACCAGGAGAAATTTCCTCATAATCACTTGCACAGTTTTTATGGTGTTATTAGAATGTAACTTTGGAGCAGAAATCTCACTGTGAAAGTGCATAGCATTACTTTCTGATAATTTTTTTATTATTTTCATCTGCTGTGCATTTTTTTACTACATATTATGTATGTTTGCTTTCCCCACCAGTGCATAACAATGGTAATGGCTGATCTGTACAGTACAACCAGCAGCCCGTGCAAAATTTCATAGAAGCACTTTTTGGTAGGCATTAAAGGACAAATGGAGGCATCACAGATGTTTGGATGTGATTTATCTTCATTTTATCTCTTAAAGAAATTCAAATACCCTTTCTGTCTAGCATGATAATTTGTTTAGTGTAATGTGCATTTGGTAATGATAACAAGAGATGTTTAACCTAAGGTACTGTACACTGCACTCAAAAGAATTGACTCTTTAAAGTGTGCTTGTATAAACTGAGAATTTAAACTCTCAGTCCACGTGAACAGCTCCTCTAATATTGTGTTTGTATTAGAGGAAAACTTTTAGGATATCCCTAGGAAACTAATCCCCAGGAGGGCTGAAATTCAGAGGAGGCTAATATGTCTGCCCCTTTGATCCACTCTCCACACAGCAAAGCCAGACGGGATTATGTCAAAGCCTTTAACAAAAACACTTGGGGAATTTTAAACCCAGAAGTATCTGCAACCTTTAGAATCCAGGATCCTTTTCATTAGGTCTTCTTTTGGAATATTTCTGACTTATATATATGCAAGTCAGTTTGCAGACATGATAGGAGTAAATGTCACAAGAAGTCTCTGTGTAGTCTTCATGCTTTGCCGTGTAGCAGACACTGTCGAAGTATGTCAAAGTAAGGGTTAATTTAAGGAAAAGAAGCATATTTTCACTTCCTTATCTTTGTCTGTCTCTCTAAAATCACTAAATATACTGCAAGTTTAAAAGTTAAACCAGTGACTTGTTCATATACTGCTTACCTTCATTTTTCAAAGCAAGAGAATTTATATATAAAAAAAAGACTTGAAAAATCTGTCTGAATTAAGTTCTTTTGCAAAAATTTGATTCAGTCACATAGCATTACAATACAGTGCATAATTTGCTTTTTATTGACATCAGCTCAGTGTCTGCACAATAATATCAAAGTCATACCTACTGAAGAGCAGGTTAGTTCAGCAGAGCAGCTCACCTCTGGTAAGATTAGAAACACTCCTAATTTCCAGAGCTATGTTTTGACTAGCAGCAATACAGGAATGTTTGAAAAAAAACCTGTCTTTCCAGTAAGAGAGACCACTATGTCATTTAATTGTACTTGAAGAGGTTTTAAAATACAGGTTTTGTTCTGAGTAGGTGGTGACAATACTGCAGAATTTCACAAGATGACTGTGATAAATGCAGCAGCAAAGGCAAAGACTGCTTAATAGACAAGGAATCTCAACACCTATTATTACTATTCTTCCAAGTAGGATTTTCTTAAATCAATTTCATATTTCAAAAGGTTTTAGATAGCATTCAAAAAAATTGTATATAGAACTTAACAGATCAAAATCTACAGACAGAGCCCTGGAGATTCTGACTAATGTAATGGAAATTGGCTGTGAATGTCTAAGGAAATATGTTTGAAGATCTCACTGTCACTATAGAAATGAAAAGTCAAGCCTTCATAGCACTTCAACTTCGTGTCATAATTATTTTTTCTTGTCCATCTTTAAATTCCTATGATCTGTCTTTTCAGTAGGGATCAGAAAAATTTTTTAAACAGTCATCCCTCAAGATGGATATTTCAGGTTCTCAGAAAAGCCCTCCATAGCTCCCGGAAACCATGTCATTCAGGTAGCCAAGGGAGCCGACCTGATGCCCATTTCACGTTTTACTAGTGACATTCTGCTGTAATACCAGTCTCATTTGGAGCCAGCCCTAAGTGATTTTGCTTCTTTGTGCAGGTCAATGGATAACTAAATGCCTGTGAAATAGTACCATGGCAGCAAAGTAATACTCCTATATTTCCTTTAATGACAGTTTTTGTTTTTCACTGCCACTCTACCCCATTAATCCCACTCTGAGAGCTGAAAAACAAGGTTCCATATATCCAGGTAATGGGTTGCATGTTTTCAAGGTCTCCTGCACATCCAAGTCTTCCTAACTCTTGAAGAACCATTACCAAAGTTCCTGAATTCTTTCCCAACTTACACAATGTAGTAAAGCACTTTATACCTCAATGAATTCCTAGTAAGGGTTGCTCTCCACCTCACATATGCCAGCCCCAAGGTCTCCTGAGTAACAGGGTACAAAGTCAGCTTGCCCTACACTTGCAAGCTCTAACAGGGAAAAACATATGCATATTAGATCTTACTTTTGTTGGAGTAAAAAGGAAGTAGAATTTATTTTACTGAGGTTACAGTAAACAAACAAAGATTTCTTCTCAGAAGGAAACAATTCTCTTTTCACCACATAGCTCAGGGCCTGTGCTCTGTCTCACTGCCTGTCCAACTCAGGGCTGAGCCCAGACTTTGTACCAATGTTGGCCAAGCTGGATAACCCACAGTTATTCTGCTCAAACTCACATGCATTCTTTGTTGAGAGACCTTATTTTAATGGCACTGCAGCCCAACCCCAGCCTGACTTGGAGCTTGCCACCATTTCTGGGTAGCTTGAAGGGCACTGATGCTAGCAAGCCCTCCTCTTCCATCCATAGTTGATCCTTGGCTCCCTAAATGCCTGCAGAGTAATCTCAATGTCGTGGAAAAGGGTTTTGTAGCAGTCTGGACACAGTGGAGTCCAGTGTGATGTGGAATTTGTCAAAGGTATCTTACTCTTAGATGAAACACCAGCAACTTTTTCTTCAGGATGGCTGTTTGCTCTCTCTTGCAGACTGCTCTGAAGTTCTTCGAGGTTTTTACTTACTCATCACCCTTTAATTTTATATGACTAGGAGATTTTTGGTAGCAAGTGTTTGACCCTTGTTTCTTTGAGCATACCATTCATGTTTACCTCAGAAAGCCCTGCCTGGACTTGTTTAGAAGAGTTACAAATCAGATAAAGTCTGTGTGACAGGGCAAAAGAGAATAAATCACTTTAGGAGCATAAATCAGCCTTCTGCCACTTGTCCTTCTAGAGGTTAAAGACAAAGTGACAAGCAAAGTCGACAGAGATTAAGGAATAGAGTAACTGAGCTGCCTTGCAAGGAGTTTATAATCTTTTGGCAATTAATCACCAATACTAGGGTCTCATCTGCAAACCTACAAAAACTGCTATTCTACCCTTTAGCCCAAATGGAGCAAAATACATAAGTGTCTCAGAGCTGTGAAAACGGGGAGGGGTCTTGAAATATCCCAACATACCAGCTGGGATAATTCAGATGGAAGTTTTTACACAGATAGATTTTTAGCTTTGATTAATTAGACATGAGAAACTTGTAGTTTCTTTTGCACTCTTTTTTTTTGTTTGCTTTTTTGTTTCATTATTCCTATTAAAAAAAATCTTATTATTCGACAAAAGATAATGTACTTTCTCAGCACAGAAACTTTCAGAAGGAAAAAAATTTGTTGTGAATAAGAAGATACTTTTTTTTAGACACTCAAGTAGGGCAGGTTACACAGGCATCTCCCAGCCAGGAGTGAAACCTCACCCTTGATCCTGGCCCATGGCACAGTCATTTTACCCTGCTCCATCAACTAAGCCAGACTTCAAACTTAATTCATCCAACTTCAAAGAAGCACTGCAGGTTTTGCAGTATTGCCATTTCAGGTTCTATGGTGCAAAACCCCCAGCTAATGGCAGTGTGTGGGACCCTAGCAGGAGTCTGCAGCACACAGCAGCTGCTCCAAGCATAGGCTGTGCCAGTGTTCTCCAGAACAGCCCTGAGTAGACTGGTGAGCAAAAGACAATGTACCATGCCCTATCATTCTCATTCAGAGGGAGTTACAGGTCAGAACAGAAATGCCTGCTCAGGGTTGTTCCTGACAGTACTGCACATCCAGTGTGTGGTAGCCATTGTCACACACATGTGATACACTCAATCCTTTACAAAAATTAACACTTCCAATGGACCCATTCCTTACATTATTTAGTTTTCTGTTCAAATGGTAATTTACTCAAACATTTATTCATCAGCTTTTTAGGATTTCCAGATGTGACCATTGCTAAAACCGAACAAAGCCACCACTTCTCCATGAAACATTTATGTCCCCTGCTGGAAGGATCAGCAAAGCTCCAACTGCAGGAAATGAAGGTTGCTGCTGCAGGGAAAAGACAGTGGCACAGAGGCAGGAAGAAAGAAGAGGGAGGATTTTTGAGCCTTGTCCACAGTCATAAGACTGTACATGAGGCTTTCCCTGGAAATGTTCAAAGGGAGTTCAAGATGAAGAGCTCTGCCTGTCAAAATCAACTTCACCTCATGCCCATGAGTGCTCAGCTTAGCTGGTCTCCCGGAAAAGATAGGATGCTCTTTTAAAACAAGCTAACTGCTTTTTAATATCATACAACACCTGGAGTGTTCTCTTTCTTAGTAACTTTGGTCTTGTGCCAGCAGGACCAGGGTGCCTTTGCTAAATGCAGCTCTATGAGCCTTGGTTTTCTGTATCTCCTGCTTTTCCTGTTTGTATCAAAATGCAGCGGTTGCCTTGCCTACTGCTGCATTGTAGACACACATCCATTCATGTTACATTCTAGACAAAGAGAAGGGAAGGGCTCTTTCTAAGCAGGAAGACTGTGTTATTACAGGATCCCAGAGACAAGGTTTCATGTCAGTTAAGGACACCCCATTGCTTAATGAGCAAAACAGAGACTGTTGATAGTCCACTAAATAGAGTTAAAGGGACAATTTGCAGTAAGCAGATTAATGATGGACATTATTCCATCTAATTAATTTCAAAGGAGGAGCTATGGTTGGGGAAATAGAAGTCTTTAGGTTTCTCAATTTTCAGATAGAAATTGATTTTAAAAAAAGTAAAAATCTGAGAATGACCAAGAAACATATTAGCAAGAGTCAAAACAATGTTTTTAAAAGACAGTGAAACAGGACACAGATTCGACACCATGAAAACAAATTATCTGCTACACAAAATTAGGTTGAAGTATCATGATTGAGAAAGCAAACCCAGCCTTGCAGGCAACAAAATGACTGCTTTAAAAAGAATTCAAAACTCAAGTTAAATTAAGGTATTATGAGAATAATGTGGAAAGAAGTCTTAACATATGACTGTCAAATCTTGACAACTCTATGAGGAAGGGATAAGTTCTGGAATTTAATTTTGAGATGAACTCATAAAAAAGAGGGAAAAATGTGAACCTGTGGTGTTTTACAGCCACCAAAAATAATGTTTAATCTCTTTACAGATGCAGAAAACTCTTTTTCACCGGTTTTCCCACTTCAAAAGCCACTCTCAGTATATCCTGAAAGTCTCAATTTCTACTTTCATAACAGTAGTGATGGTCACATGACAACCAAACTGAAGAAGTGAAATTTTATTGAGATAGGAAATGCATATTCCAAAATCCTTTGGTTTGGTTTTGTGGTAGGGATTTTATTGGTTGGTTGGTTGGTTGGTTTTTTTTTTAATATTTGGGAAACTATAAGTTTTGACGTATATTGTTCTTTCAATACAGTTTAAAAACCCTAAGTGCTGCACTTGTCACAACTAAGTCATCCTCCTTTCTGAAAACACAGAAGATCAGACTTGACATTTCTGGCATTTCTAGAGTAACAGGTAGAACACAAACATGCTTTAAGTAAATGTTTTCTTCCATGCAACATAAATGAGCGAAGAAAGGCACTATTACCTTTTCCCCGAAGATTGCACACAACATCTAACAAAGTCATAACATATTTCTCTGCACAGTCCTTCAGGGAGCTGAAAGCTCAAAAGCAAACCGCTGTCAACATGTGGGTGTTAGCCTGGATTGTCAGCCAGTGCCCACACCAGGACCCTGCTGATGTTGTGCTTCAGACACCAGGATATGAGAGGTGTTGGCTCTGCCTGGCACCCCAGGCAAGCAGGAGAAGGTCCTGGTTTCTGAAACCTCAGTGAAATCCTGTCTGCCTCCCTGAACATTTGAGTGGTGCTCACTGGCACATCCTCTGAGCCCTCAGTCATTTACTTGCCCCTGAGTCTCAGAGTAATTTAGTTCTTCCACTGAGCCTCTGAGTAATTAAATAACACTTTCTTTTCTGATTCCCCTGTGTGCCTTAAAACTTCAGTGCATTTTCCATAACACATTAAGGGAGAGATCCCTGGCTTCCCTACTCCCTCTTGTCACACAGAAACACACATGCCCACTTGGGAGATAAATACAGATAGGCTGTATTTGTCACCACCTCCATTCTTCCCCAGAGATCATCTTCCTCCTCCACCACCTCCTCCTCCTCCTCCTCCTCCAGGGTGCTTACACTGATCATTCCACATCACTGTGAGAAATGCCTTTCTGTTTATGATATTCCGCCTCCAGCTAACAGGCACATCATTCCCCAGGGTAATCCTGGCATCAACTAGAGCCACACTTACCTGTTTGTATGTTGCAGACAAATTGTTCTTGGACACCTACTTACCAACACATCTAGCAACAAGACACTACTCTGACAATATATCGATAAATTTACTGGACTTTGCCTTGTCGTTCTGAAATTGGTCTTTTTATTTTCCTATAATCCAAATTTTTTTCCTATAACGCCATTTTTTTTTCCTATAATCTGAAGTGTTCAAAGTAGCTGAGTCTAGACAATGGTCTGGCTTGGATTTTCCAATTTTTTTCTCCATCCTTTCTCCAGGTTCAAGCATTAGGACTTAAGCAGTGACATGATATAAATCCAGGCAATTTATGCTTTTGTTTGGTTTTTTTTCCACCATAATGGATTATCTGGGAACTGATAAAATTAATTTTATTTTTCTGAAAAATAAATGAGACTGGAATGAGATGAGAGTGGAAATAGCAAGTTGAATAAAATGAAAGCAGAGCATGCAGCTTTCAATCAAAGGACTTTTCTTTGTAATATATGTGGAAAAATAACTAATGTGTATCAGGAATTTGAGTGAATAGATTATAGAATATAATTTTTGTAATTTGCAAACATGAAGTAAACAGGGTTTTCCAAGTGAAAAGATTAAGCAGAATCACATTCGTGATTACTGAAGGACTCATTGCTGTTGACTTGTTTTTATAAGAGCAATTTAGAATATGTGGATGAACACGACCTGATGGAGAATTTTCTCTTTCCATCCTATAGTAGTCTGCAGAGCACCATGAGGTACTGTGCAAACTATCACAAGCAAAGACTTTATAATCTCTGAGGACTCAGAAATATAAAAACTCAATTGGACCTGCAGTGCTTATGATGGAGCATGGGCACTCTCATTCCCTGCTCTGGTTAGTTACACAGCCTGCATATTTCTTTTCATAAGGACTGCTGAAGTTTTCCTTGAGGAGAACCACTTAATGTCTGAGCCATGCCAATGACTGCAAAACAGAAACATTCCCTTCAACAGTTCCTGCACTATAAAACAATTTGGAAATCTAAATGTGAGAGGAGTAAGATGGGGCTTGTTTCCAAATATAAATGCAAAAGAAACCCATAGAGGGGCACATGCAGAAATCCCTGCCTCATCCAAAATGCCAGAAGGAGATGCTTAAACCCTACGTTGCCCTTATGTTAGCATATGTTTTGGAAATACAGCTGAGTCCTGAAGAATAGGAAACCCATGGAGAAAAATGACATATAATCCCCAGACTAACAGCTGCCATGTAACTCATGTGTGTGAACACACAGAAAAAACACAATTTTGTCACTGAGCCTGGGATGCTGTTACTTAATGCTCATGTTTCCACAGAACTTTTTTAACTAGGAAAAATTTGTTTCCTGACAAAATACATTTTCCTTCCCTAGAATAGATATATGCAGAAGGTGCCAAACATTCTGTATAAAATTATACTGAATAAGAAGTTTCAGCACCCTTACCTGGAAAAATGAGACTTTTTCCAAAACACATTAGGGGGCAAAATCCCACTTTAGACCAGTTTATGTTAAGAAATTATAGTTTTTCTACAGAAAACACAGAAATGTTATAACAGCATGTCTTTCTTTCCATCATTTTTTCATTCTTATTTTATTTTATGGAGAGGTGGTATGTTTAGTTTTGGAATTGTTTTTCTGTTACAATTTGTTTATTCCAGGACTAATATAATGGTTCTGTATAATGAGTTTTTCTCAGCAGCAAGTAATCATATACATCACTAAAGCATTTTCTTAACATTGAGGACATATAAATATTTCCATTTTTTGTTCATGCCAAGAAACATGACTTTGTGGTAAATGTGACTATAACTGCAAATATATATCTATTCAGATGTTACCTGGATCTGTCAGACCTGATATCATTATTGGATAATGCTTTATTAATTGATAGGATAATGCTGTACTAATTATCAAGCCACATCTTAGAAAAATAAAGATACATCATATGGGAATATATTGAGACATTACTCTTGTCCTTTGGCCTAGAAATCAAAAATTATGGCTATTATTATGGGCATGTACTAACATTTTTAGTAAGCAGATCTTGCATCAAATGAAATGTGATAAAAAAGAAAAACAAGGCTAAACTTCAACGTTGAAAATGGTCTGACAGTCAGGATAAAATTTCATCACTGGTTCATCAGTTCCTGTAGTTTCAGCTCTTGAGTCCTAAAACCTCCATCTCTGAATGTATTGTCTCAGTTGGCTGTGGAAGCAGGAATTTCACATACCAGACGCTGGATTTCCCTGACTGAGATCAGTTTAACTGCAAGCAGTTTGTGACATCTATAAACACAAAATTCACTGTAATGGGATATTACACAGAATTATTTTTATCTTACATGTGACCATCTAATATCAAGAACTTTTAAGTAACTCTTAGGAAGAAAGTGTAGCAAAGTAAAGCAAAGCAAAAGTAATATTGTGATCTGGGCCAGCATTACAAATGAGAGGTATGCAGATTTAGAGCTTGTTACAGCCTTGATTTCAGCTGTAAATCCAGTTGGAATCTTTGCACAGACTGTAATATCTGATTAGTATTTAATTTTTAATGAAACTTCATTTAAACATATTTGTGTTTATGTATATATGCATATACACATTAATATTTATGGTTTCATGCATATGTGTGTGTGTGTGTGCTGTAGAGAAATAGAAAGACATGCATAAATGCACTTTACAAAATAAAATTATATTATAAACTGCAGGAAGATAACACATAAGCCTGCCTTTTGCCCTCTTGAATTCTATCAGAAAAGCACTCTACTTGTACTTATATATATATATATTTAGAGCTTACAGCATGAGCTTTTCATTATAGATTGTCAGTGTGTTGGGAATTTAGACCATGTTACACACAGACAGATGTTATTTTATAGAGTGTCATTCAATGTAATGGTACCAGATTTTAGCACTTAGCCTGCTTCCAATTACCCATTAACAGTTTGTATAACTGGGGAGCAGGAAAATACCTACTCTACATTGTAGAAATTATTCCGGGATATCTGCTTCCCCAACTTTGGGAAGCCTTTCCTGTGAGCAGTAACCATTGTTTAAAACAAAATGTTTTAATCAGGAAAGGAGCGATTGAAGAGCATGTATTTCTGCTGGGAGAAGCTCACCTTCTTACCTTTATTTCTAATTCATAATGAAGCAGAAGTCTTGCCTAAAACCCTGTGCAAATGTATCTGATAGAAGGAAACAATCTGACACAGAATATTCTGATGGCACAATTTGCTGGTTGTTTGCATTGATTTCTGGTTTCTTAGTGGGTTTTTAAAGGAAAATTTGTATATGCAGATGACTGTCACTTTTATTCTGTCATAAAACACCCACACATCTGGAAAGCCCTTACATTCAGCACATCTTTTGTCAGTGATGCTGCAGCAAGCATCTGCTCTGTGCCTCTTCAACAGCACGCAAAATGTTATTGAGTATCAGGCAGTGATATGTGGTTATTGTTCTCTAGACATATTTTTTGGATCCCAATTTGTGATGGTACGTATAGAGATGAATGATGTTTTCTGAGGGGTTTTAACAGATCCATAAGCATGTTTACAAGAAAAAGCTGTATACATTGGGCTGTAATGGCTCATCCAATACAACTGGGAAAAATCTAATGATGCCAAGTTGGATAGCCCAGTTTCTGATGAAGAAAAGGCCCCAAACACACCTTCAACAACAGGTCCCTATTTTAAGACCATATTCAGGGTGCTGAAGCCATGAATATCTTCTAGAGGAGTGTTTTTTCAGTGGGTCTGCACTGGAAGCAGGTCTGCACATTCATTCCTGTTTGTTGCAATGCCCACGCTGGGACCTGGTCTAGGACAGCACAGTGCCCCAGGCTCAGCTTCCTCCTGGCAGCAAGCAGCTGCACCACAACTGGACTCGTAACTCTCACTATTGGCTTGTGAGCAACAATTTCATTGGAAATTGTCTCCTTCCACAGGTGGAATAGTTGTGTGCGTTTGCATGCGCATATGCTTGTAATCAACTCTGAACCTCTTGTGAAGAAAGACATTTGCTGGGAAATAAGTTTATTTTTCCTTTTTGGGTACTCCTACAGTCTCTAAATTTTGGAAAAATGTCAAAAGACAGTGCACAACATGATCATCCTTCTTCATTAGACATTTTTTTGTTTTATTCTAACTTGCTCATGTTTTTCACTTTGTGGAGCAATTTTTTGGCAGTGAAAAAACAGAATTATCCAAGTATGAGTACAAACAAAGCCTGTCAAGGGTTGTACTCACCAGCTATTAGTAGAGAGTAATGAAGGCATTGTGTGACGAGTATGAGCCATGCTGGAGAGGCCCACCAGGTATCTAGCTACATTCAACAGCATTCTTCAACATCGAGAATCTCCTCCATGGAGTTAAACCTCCAGAACAACAGAAAGGTTGAGGAAGGGCTGGTTCACCAGGGGGAATAACTTAAGACACAGAGCCACAGACAATATGAAGAATGGACAGAGTGATTAGTGCAGTCCTTGCCATGGGCAATACCAAGAACAAAGCTGGGTGTACTTATAGAGTGATCAGCTTTAAGGGAGTACTGGGTTTTTTTTACATAACTTGTCAAAACTGATTCCCAGAATAAAATAATGTTCTGACTTGCTTCAGCTAACATAACTCAAATATCTCTGGCAATGATAGGCTGTTGTCCCTACCTTGGCTCATCCAAGTTCAGTGGCCACTTTTGTGTTCCTTTCTGAACATTTAATTTTTCCACTGACACAGGAAGGCAGCATTTTGCACCCTCCTCTCCCCAGGATCTTGTGCCATTTGCACTACTTGACTACTGATCCTAAATCAGACTGGGTTACACGGCTGTGCAGCAGAACTGAGTGTACATCCAATGCTCCCTGGAACAGACACCAGAGTTTCCTTAAAGATAGGGAATCCTTTTGGAAAAAAACAAAAACATACTGGGTAAAATGTGCAGAGGTAAGTTTTCCCCTTCTTACCCTGTTTTTCCTGCGTTGTCCTCCCTAAGTTGTAAGTCAAAAGGGACAAGGTTTTATTGAGTCTTCTCATGCCGTTGCAGGTACATTTTGAGGACCTGGGTACAGAGCCCAGGCCAGAGCAGCCATGTGATAGTTCTAGCTCCTGTGAGGCAGCCTGTTCTTTCCCCCTTCAACCACAGCTAAGTGGCTGGGACAAAACATGAACCTCGAGCTACACAAAGTCAAACAGAATCAAACCAACAGGGAACAGAATTTATATAACCAACCAGACAGTTTATGTTACAGATTCACTTATCTCAGTTGTTTTTTTAAGATAATATTCAAAGAAAACATCTTTGTTGCAATAATGTGCAGATCCATGATGTAATGTGTCAAATTTCAATACACTCCAATAATAAATCCCTAATCGTTACCACTCAATTGTGGTCAAAAATCTCCTGATTCAGCCTTTGAGACATGTTGACATTTCTAGTGGTAACTTGACCCAAGAATATTGAGTACTTTGAATTGTAATAAACATCATATTGCATGTGTTGGTTTTTTTGACTATTTTAAGCGTCAGCCAAGTTTGTGGATAAATGTACCAAATAGCTTTGCAAGAATACGCTTCAACTTTACTCACAGGTCTAGAAATTTTTGACACATATTTCTCTAGTTTTTGATTTAGCTTCATAAAATATCCTCATTTCTCTCAGGAATAACCATCCTTCTTTTGGAACAAGTATTCTTGTTTTCTTCAAGCTATTTTATACAACAGCTCCTAAATCATAAGTCTCTCCAGTCGATTGCTAAATCAAGACAGCATGTCAAATTCCAGTCCCAAGTACACTGGTGTTAATTTGGGTGCTAGACACAAAGGATATGCTCCTGATTTGTGCCTATGAAAGGCAGAGAAGTCCCTGTAATTCTCTGAAGAGGAATTACAGGAAAGTACTGCTGCATCAGTGGGGAAAGACTGTTTTTATATGAAAGAACAATTGTTTTGCCCTATCAGAAGTTTTGTCTGCAGGACTTACCAGATAAAACGAACATTAAAAGTTTTTCAAACCTAAATAATACAAACAGAGGAAGAATCCAGATATTTTTCTCCCTTTTGTCTTATCCTCAAAGTCCTGGTTCATAACTCTAATGCTCTCCCTGACTTTGGTGAGCATCAAGGTGGTCAGAAGGCAGCATATGCACACTGGAATGCTCTCCTGCCATACTCTTTCTGGACATATCTTTGGGACTTGTAGCTCCCAGAAGGACATGGGAAATGTGCACATCTTTGCATTTATAATGTCCAGATGACTTTGCCAAAATGCAGTAGAATCATCTGATTTGCTAAATACTCTGAACTGTCATATCTCAAAAGTAAATTGTTATGCTCATTTGCAAATCTGTTTGTTCCAACTCTAGGTTTTCAGCAAAGGCAAAATAACCATCTTTTCCTTCTTTTCCTCTCTTTTTTAGACTCACAAACAAATTGATTCACACATTAGGCTCATCTTTTTTTGTGGATCATTTCTATTTTTATCAGTCTATTTCCATTCATTTTTTCCAGAAATGGACACAGCTGATTGTCAATTAAGACCTGTTGATTAAACATCCCAGGTCCTTAAAGGATTTATCAAATAATGGCAACTCAAATTTCATTGCCCACCTTCTTTTTGGTAGTATATTATAATTTAATAAGCATCATAGGTTGATATTTATCAAGCAGAGATATAGGTGAGCTGCTGTTTGGCAATACTTTTCTACGCTTGAATTTGTCCAGAATACACATCCCTTCAATGTTCAGTTTATCTATTGCAAAGCCCTCTTTTGACATTGGAATTCTATCTTCCCTGAGAAATGGCAGAAAGGATTTAATAAATAAGGTAATTGTGACAATCACATTATTCCCTCCAGACTCATATTTCAATGATCTCAGCCTCATGCAAGCAACAGAGTTCTCCATGGACTCACCCTGCAATAACACTCGCATAGCACCTTTAATTCTAGTTAGACCATGTCCAGTGATTCAGTTTTAGTTTATGTTAATACTCTGGGCCATGAAGCAGGGTTTCCCGGGAAGAGCTGCGTGCCTTGTTCATCTCTAAATTCAAAGGAAGAGCATGTTAAAACTCAGGCAGAGAAACAGGCAGGAAGCTGAGAATAATTTACATTATCCAGGGTTAAAACACCCCAGAATTATTAGCTGTGTCCTTAGAGAGAAAAAGCATAGGAAAAAAAGTATTTTGATAAAAGGCATTTTTTCCCCAGATCTTAAGACAATAACACCATGAGTATATGCTGTAGGTTGACATTGTTCAGTAGAACCAATGAGGTTGCTACATTTTTTGTAAAGACACATTCTTAAGACAAAAAAAAAAGCAGAGGGGGACTCACTTCACTTCTGGCCTTGG
>VZTB01016970.1:0-44934 GCA_013397245.1 Thryothorus ludovicianus | reverse complement strand
TTTTTTTTTCTCAGTCTCAGTACCTCAGAAGGACGAGGCCGACATGATGTTAACGAAGACCACGTGGCAGCAGAGAAACATGACATTATATTCTCATACAGAACTCAGATCAGATTAACCTTTCGACCTCCTAAGACTCTATAAAAATTGTTACAATCAATGATAAAATGTAACTCTTGAGGTCAGTAGGAAAGAAATTTGATTTTAAATGGAAGGATTGAAGAGAAAATTTTGAACTTAGATTTAAATTCTTTTGTAAAGTTGTAGTAAAGATATATATTTGACATATTAGACTTTATTTTCTCTGTGGCATATAGAAATATATTGGGGGAAAGTAGCAACTTTAGCACAACTGAGTTAGAATATTAGTAGTTGAAACAAATAGATATTACTGAGATTTAAGGAGAAGCTTAAAGAGAAATGAGAGAAATTTAAAAAAGTAAGAGAACCTTTTGTTTTTAGAGATAAATGAAAAAAACTGTTGCATATTAAAGTAGTTCATTCTTTAAAAATAGCACCCCAATAATTGATGTAGTCTATAAAAGCAGTTATGTAATAGCTTCATAATAAGAGAAATGCTTTGCCACTGCAAAATAATTCTATTTCCAGGTGGTCATTTTCATTTGTGACAAAGCCATAAGAAAACCTATTTTCTTGTGGAAAAAGTCTCCATAGCACAACAAAAGAAACTCTTCTCCCCAAGTGAATTGAAGATAAGACTATTTTAAAGGAAGTATACTGACTGAAAGTCATGGGCTTTATCTTTGCATTATCAATGAAGAAAGAAAAAGTTGTCTGAAATTTTATTCAGATTGTCTTATTATTATTTTCCCCTTTAGTTCTGTTAATAAAGTTTTCTTTGTATGTTTTCAAATTTGAATCTGCTTTGCTTTCTTTCTTTTTAATCCTATCTCAGAACAAAAATAAACTCACAACATTAATTGCTGTGTTGGCCAGGAAAGACCAAATTAGCCCCATGAGAGAGTAATAATACCAGTCAGATAATAATACCAATCAGAAATCCTTAGTTTTAAAATGTCTTAAAACCAGCAGCTGAAAAATTGGTTTCTCCAAGGTAATAATATAGTGTGTAAAGTATGACACACATGAAAAAGAGTACAGAACAGCCGGCTGGACATTGATTTCTGTATAACACCAGCAGGGTGTTGGGATCTTATCTTTTTTCTTTCATTTGTTCCAAAGAAGTATTTCAGATCTGTTGTGATGAATATAATGCAGAGCTACCTTGTGAGGAAAAGGTGAGGTTGTTTAGTTTGATCATTTGGCCTGAAGAACCTGAGACTGAGGGGAGACCTCATTGTGCTCTTCAACATTGTCACAAGAGGAAGCAGAGGGACAGACACCGATCTCTTCACTCTCATAACCAGCAACAGGGCTCAAGAAAACAGCATGAAGCTGAGTAATGGCAGGTTTCGTTTGGATATTGGGAAAAAGTTCTTTACCCAGCGGGTGGTTGGACACTGGAACAGGCTCACCAGAGATGTGGTTGAAGCACCAGGCACATGATAGGACTTTTGGGATTTTTGGATGTGCAGGGCCAGTAGTTGGACTCAATGATCCTTTTGGGTCCTGTCCAACTCAGGATATGCTGTGCTGTGTTGTGTTATGATTCTATACTATAATCCTTCCAACCCAGCATATTTTATTCTATTATTTTGTGGGGAGTTAATTTCATCATATACAATTCAGTACATGGTAAAATTGCTCAGTTTATCCTGATGATTCAAATAACCCACAAAAAAGCTGTAATTTTGTAAGTGATTTAATAATTTTTTTAAGATAGAAAAGGTATCAACAAGGAAAAAATTAAGAGAATATCAGGGAAAATTTCCAGATGGCAAGATGTATTTGTTGGTGAATAACTTCTTAAGGAATGAGGTGGAAGTTGCACTGTCTGGAACCTTAAAAATAGACTCTGACAAACATAAGCAAACCTATAATAAGCAATGATCTTTCAATGACAAGAGGAACTGTTTAGCCTTCTTCTTTAACATTTGTTATTATTTACAGTTCTCATCTCCTCATTCAAAGACTGTCCTCTCTGTGTGTACTCAAGTGGGTTCCAAAAGTCAAGAGCAGTGGCACTCCACTTCTTCACCAGATTAGGCACTTCCAGTGTGAAATCCACAACTAGCTTAGGTGGCAAAATATTGCAGTTGTAACTGAAACCATCATAACCTCTACATTTCAACAAAGAAGGTGTACCTAGAATATTCACTCTCTTTAGCCTTAAGTTACATGGAAGAAAAAAGCAAAGTCCATGTACAAACTTTTTAGTACAAGTAAATGGACCCCTGAAAACAGCTGTCAATGAGGGTGAGGTGAGGAAACAATAGTTAGCAAAAACACAGATGTACTGTGTGTCCTATAAGAAAAAAGGTGGTGCAAAAATATGAAGCAGCATATTTGCTTGTTTTTCATGAGTACAAAAACATCTGAGCTCTCAAATACTGAGAAAAATTACAAGCAAAAAAAGAGTGGGTAAGATTATCAAGTATCTTGGTGATACTAGAAAACAGAACAAAGTTTAGTGTAGCACACACAGTTAATGTTACACCTTATTACACATTATTGCAAGGAAAAAAGTAAGATCATATACTTATGGACTGATTCCCATTCAGACAAAAGAATTTTCCATATTTTTGATGGTGTAGGACAGCATCAAAATATACTTTCAAGATATTTTATTATTACCTAACTTAATTTTCAAAAATAATAGAGAAATATAAAAGCTTGACTTTCAAATACCCCTTAATTCACCCAAACAAAGAGTTTGTGGTGGTAGAGATACTTTCCTACAGGCGTGCCATCACTTGGATGCTTTGCCTGAATTTTGTTGTCAGTCTGAACAAAATTATGGAATAACTACTTCTTAATGAGCTGGCTGGTCATCCATTTAGTGAATTGTAGTTCTTGCTGTATGAATTGGCAGTGGAAAACTGAGTTAGACAGTAACTCTAATGCAAGAGGAGAAAATTGGCCTTCACACAACCTGTTTGGCTTCCAAACTTAGGCTGCCTAAGCACTCCCAGAGCACCTAGACAGTACACTTGATGAAAATTAGGCTGTTGCTAAACATATAATGTTTAAGAAAATCAAACCAGAAATATTTTTCTATGAATTATTCAAAATTTAAAATGGGAAAACCGACATATGTCCACTGCTGTTTAACGCCAATTTCCAGAACTCCTATTTCCCACATTATGTTAGTGAGGTAACTGAGGCTGATCCTCTCCTGT
The DNA here is from genome assembly GCA_013397245.1 of Thryothorus ludovicianus. Classification (NCBI taxonomy): domain Eukaryota; kingdom Metazoa; phylum Chordata; class Aves; order Passeriformes; family Certhiidae; genus Thryothorus; species Thryothorus ludovicianus. Next base: position 41,674 of record VZTB01016970.1, on the reverse strand, counting down.
ACCTGAGAAAGAGAGAGAAGAAGAGCTATGTTAGCTGGCTCTTGTTAACTGAATTTTTGAGCCAAACCTATCACAGCCAGAGTTAGAGCCATGTTCAATCAGCTTCAGCTTCTCTCGATGGCCTGCAGCCTTCAAGAGAACTTGCACAAATGTGAGGCTGTTTGGACACCTCTTTTGAGTTTGTCCTTGCGTAGAAATGTCTCTCTTAAGACCCCTCTCCTGGCTAGCTGTGACCTCTTTGACATTCGATGTTTCAGCTTATTCTGCTCCAAGCACTGTCCTGCTTTGTGTGCACTGTCCTGCACTGGTGTGCATTACATTTGAGTTCAGATGAAATATTCCACTTTGTTCTGCATCTGCACCCAACCCCCCAGGTGTCTCCTAGCAAGGAACATCTTCAACACTGGTTATCAGGTCAGGCATACTGGATTTAAACCACAGAATCATTATGACATAAGCTGAGGGTGCTTCAGAACTTCCTCCCTCCCTGCAGACTGCACCAAATGGAACAGGTTGCAACTCTGGAGGAGCAGTTGCACAGCTAAGGCATTGGGTAACTTGCAAAGCCAGTCCGTGTTTAAAGATCGTTCACTGAAGGAAGCCAGCCTGCCTCTTCTTCCAGCAGAAAGCAGAGATGCTGGCCAGCAATGCATGCACAAAGTTTATCATCCTGCTCAGTGTGTTCCCATAGGATTCTTGATTGAGACTAGGGGCAGAAGAGAAAATTTATTATTCTTGAGTATTGTTGCAGTCTGCATATGAGAATGAGTCTGGTGGAATTGAATTTTCTTTTTTTCATGCATGGACAACTTAGAGCAACAGATTGTTATTTACATCTGCTGTAGTGCTATGAAGAGAGACAATTTTACAGGGCCACATTCGGTTCATATCCCACATAGCAATGAGCAGCTAAAGCTGAACATTAAATGTCATAACCTCTGTGAAAACCTCAATGAAGTAAAAAACCAATATGCCTCAGTGCTCACCAGGAAAATTATCATGCAAAGGGAGCATCTTGTGTGTTTTCTTGAATAACACTGAACAATTACGGAATGCTTCCAGGGTCAGTATGGGTGATCTATCAGAAATCTTTGTACACAGAAGATGGTGACGTACACCACATTCCCTAGTCTGTCTGACCCCTCCTCACTGCTTCAAGCAGCAAAGAAGAAAATGTTACCCCTATGAATTGCGTGTGAATTTACAGGCCCATGTCATACCAGCTGAAATAGAGAGCAGGCAGTTTCACAAGGATTCAAGCTGTTAATGGCTAAAATTCTGGCAAACATTAAAGCTTCCTTAGGACTAAGCCTTGTTCTTGCAGAAGTTAACACAGCCAGTTCTCACCCTTCCTGCCAGGGGCGGCAGGAAGGGCAGCTGGGATAAGTATCACATGAAATTCTGGTTGAGAGCTGGGACACCTGTGAGGCCTGTTTGGCTCTGGCCTCTGCGTGTGTAAAGAAAGGAGAGCTGGAAGGGTCTGTGTTTTACGAATGTCGTCATTCACCTCTACCATAGTCACAAGTTGAGCAGTGCTTTTAGGCTTGTGGCACTAAAAGTGAAGTTTGTCCTCTCACAGAAAAAATATCTGTAACTCACCTACTATTAAATAACATCAGAGTCTGTGGCTTCTCTGCTTTTCCATCTATAATTAACTATGGATAAAAGTGCTCCTGTCAATAGGTTTCCATTTGGGAGATTACTTTTGATTTAAGTGCATGCAAGAAATATCTTCCACTGAAAAGTGTGCAGTATTTATTAACCAAAAAGAACACAGTCATTAGAACAAGACTTAAAACTTTGCGTGAACATTTTAAAATACTACACACTCCCATTACCTTCCCCAGAATTTTTAATCCCAGCTTTAGCTGGTTCACTTTACCCATCCAATAAAAAATGCCAAGCTTGGTAAGACATTTCATTTCTAGAAATGACTTCTCCTATAGTTGATATCTTTTTACTTTCTCCTTTAAAATTAATTTCTTCCTCACTATACCTAGGTTTTATTTCTTTTGTGCATCTACTCAAATTCCCTGGAGGCAGTGAGCTGCCAGGTGAACCTCACCAAACTGGTTTGCTCTTCTCTCAGAAGGGGAGATGAAGGCCCTTTTTAAGGGGTTTTCTGGATTTTCTGGAAAGCAATAACTTAAAGTTTGCGGAGTTCTCTAAATAGTTAGATATGCAGCATTCAGGGAAACCTCTTTGGATGTAGCTGGGCACAGGCAAGACAGGCACTATCCTAAGACAGAATATTGTCAGCAATAGGAGAGTGTATGGGTTTAGTCCCAGCTAGCAACAAAGCACCACACGGCCACTCACTCATTTTGCCTTGGACTGGGGAGAGAACTGGAAGGGAAATAGTGAGAAAACTCATGGGCTGAGACAAAGACAGTTTAATAGGTAAAACCAAAACTGCACACTCAAGCAAACAAAACAAGGAATTCATTCATTACTCCCATGGACAGGCAGGTGTTCAGCCATCTCCAGGGAACCCAGGCTTAGTCATGGGAAATGGTTACTCCAGAAGAAAAATACCTTTGCTCTGAATATCCCTGCCTCCCTCCTTCTTCCTACAGCTTTATATACTGAGCATGACATCACACTGTATGGGATAGCCCTTGGGTCATTTGGGGTCAGCTGTCCTGGCTGTGTCTCCTCCCAGCTTCTTGTGCATCACCAGCTCATTCTCTGGTGGGGTGGGGTGAGAGGCAAAAATGGCCGCAGCTCTGTGTAAACAGTGTGCAGCAATAACCAAAACACCCCTGTGCTATCAGCACTGTCTTCAGCAGAAATCCAAACACAGCCCCTTACCAGATACTAGGAAGAAACTTAACTCCACTGTAACAAAAATCAGCAAAAAAAGGACAGCACTGCTCACACCAGATGTCTTTGACCTGACAGTTTACTGCAAGGGAGAAGAAAAATAGAATAGCCGTAGAAACTCTCAAGGGTGAAGTTCTGTGTTTGGGATGGCAAACTCTCCTGAGACAGAGGGTATATGTCCTCTGCAGAAGCACCAGTTGCTGCCTTCACTCCACTCACATCTTTGAAAAGGGAGAGTCAGACTCTTATCCATTCCACATTAGAAACTGTTCAGACATGGCCAGCCTCCATCTCCTCATCCTTAGTGTAGGAAAATTTGGTTCTGTGTCTCTTGAAAAGTGAATACATGCACTACACAGTGACTGGCATGGATCAGGCCTGCAGCAATAGAAAAATTGTAAATTACTCTTCCAGATAAGCACAGAAGGTTTTCCCCACACTGGTTAGTCCTCATGGTATACGATTTGTTTCCAGACAACCTCAGGCTTGAACATGAGTTATTTTTTTCTTAGATCTACTTGGAATATGGGCATGCACTAATCTCCTAAGAGGAATCTGTAGCAAACAGAGAAACTCCTATTATTTGTTTGGTCTTTAAGTAATGAATGAAAACTCACTTTTGCTAGGCCTGTAGGCAAATTCCTAGACAAGAGCATGCATTTCAAAACCTCAGTAACATGTAAGGGAATCACAGCTTATATTTGTTTGAGTCTGCATATTTGAAGAGAACTTAAACTCTTTTAACTCACAAATTTCTGAGAGAAGTCTTGTCAAGGGCATATGAAACAGAAACACTGGCCTGATGGTCCTCAAGAATCACTGGCATCATGCCTAACTCATTATTTTATGAAGGATCTGGCAGTCAATCAATGGGAAATTATCTGTGTTGTATTGACATAAATCATAATTGGTTTCCCTTGAATGCCATGCCAAATCCTTAACAGAATGAGTTACTGTATGCTTCATACAAGTTTTCTTTCTTTATCAGTTCACTTTAAATCCTTCTTTGAATGCAGATGAACAGTGGCAACCCCAGCAGGGCAATCCCTTGGGAACACAAGAACTGCCATACCTAACCCAGCATCCTGCATCTAACAACAGATAGTATCTGATGTCTTAGAAGCCAGGAAAGTGAGAAAGAAAATGCATCTGTTCAACCATGCATTTGGAAATTCAAGAAGCAGGATATTAAGAGAATTTGGTATTTCTTCTCTTAATGAGAAATGTTGCTGTGTCTGTTTTTTCCCATTCTGCAACATAGCATTTGTATATATGTGCTTATCAATACAACATCACATTCACATGCTCAAATTGTGCTCAGAAAGTGATTTCTTGCTGGGTATGACGTTTTTTTTTACAGCCTGGAGGAGGATCTTGGCAAAGCAGCACTTTTATTTGCCCTCTGGTTCTCAGCTGACAGTTTCTTCTGTGGGTACAAGAGTTGCTACAGGTCATGGTATCAACCTGGCCTTCCAATGCTGCTTGTCACACTCTGGCCAGCTGATGAAGTGTCTGAAGAGACCCAGCACAAAATTAAGGCAGCTTTGCCTTGAAGACTTGCCACCTTGCTCGTAGTCATCTCACCAGTGGAGTTTCCTCCAAGAGTGCTGCTAACACAAGGACTGCCAGACTTTATCTGTAGTCTATGACAGCTCTGATGATTGGTATCAAATGAGGCTCCAGTTAAAGGAGACTGGAGAAGCAGTGCTGAGAACTCCCTTTTCTGGGACAGAAAGGAGAACATGAGAGAAAAAGAAGGAAAAAGCTGTAGGAAAGGAAAAGGATGGGTATGGCAGGGTTTCACATTCACAGCTTTCTGGTGAATGGGAATGTTTTCCATCATGCTACAGTCAGTGAACCAAACTCCATCATGCCAACTGGCCTCTGCCTCCCTTTGTGAAGCAGGGCCCAGGGCCCAGGGCAGAGTCTGCCTTGCAGAGCTGCTGCTGGAAAGGTCAGCTGAGCTGCTGGGGTCACATCAAAGGAAGCAGCTTCAGCAAGTTCACGGCAAGTGAGAGTAAATATAGGCTAAGGCAATACTAGGACTGCAATAAATCTCTCACCCAATTGCTCTTTTATCCCCTCGTTTTTGTTTCAGTATTCATTATACATATTTTCCCATCATAGACCAGCAACTATCCTACTTTTAAATTCTTGGTGAGTTAATAACTCTTAAACCAGACAAATTGGTGTTTAGAAACTTCTTGTCTTTTTTTCCTTTTTTTTCCTTACTCTTCCTTTTTATAGTTTTTTTTCATCAAGCTGCTCTAAGTCGAAAAACACATTCCAGGATGTACTTCCACCAGCCAAAATAAGCATACTTTCTATCTGTTCAGGCACGATGCATACATCTTAGATGCACTTGTATTAACTCACTAACCAACACACACCCAGGACTTAAAATGGCCTGTAATTTCTTGGCACTTGAACTGTGTACTTACTGTAATATCATAGGCTGACAGTTTGTTGATTAAAAACAAGCCAAGTAAAGCACATGCAGATGTCAGTGCTTGATTTATATGATTATTCACATACTCTCCTCGGTTAGATGGAAAAACCCCCCACATTTCTTTCTGCAGCATAAAAATATAATGTTTAATCTGGAGTAACAACAGGACTTTTTTTCCCTCCTTAGTAAAATACAGACTATAGGTCTGTATAATACCTACCTCAAGTTTTAAGTGATCTTTTGAATATCTTTCTCTAGTATTGTATTCCCTGGAGCTATTCTCAGCTTTAGAAAGACATGCTTGTTTTAAAAGAAAACAAACAAACAAACCGAATTGGTTTTAGATTGCAGTAAGTTAAAAAATTAAATAGATTGCTTTTTCTTTTTTACACCTCCAGAAAATCTTCAGGCCTTATAAATGCATACTTTGTAATAATAAGACACAGTGGTCCTGAACAAATTAGCAAGCCTTCTGATCCAACAGCATTTCATGCAATAAAACCAGAAATTTAAAAATATATTAATCATGTCAATGTATGATAAGAATAACTTATGCTGCAATCAGATAACAGGATAAAAGATAATTTTAGAAAAAAGGTAAAGAAATACAGAAAAATATTGTATTTCATACCAAAAAATTCAGAGATCTCTTCCTCATGAGTCTACATGAACTCAAAATGCAGAAAAAAAAACCCAAAACACATAACTGTCCTAGGGAGGCATAAAATTATGTCAGCATAGGAGACATCAAAATTGTCTCAGAAAAAATTCCAGGCACAAGGTGGGAGTGCAAAGAGCTATGAAGAGAAGAAAATAGATAAAGATAACAAAATCATGATGCATTATTGCAAAGTAAGCCTAGGGAAAAAAGCTCTGTGAGCAGGTGAGTGAGTGATCTGTTGTGATGATATATACTCCAAAGAACAGTTAGTAGTAGTTATCTCTCTCTTCCAGTTATGCAGTCAGACCAGATCTTCATTCCAAGATACTAAAACATTACCAGGAAATATCTGAAATAATAACAATAGAAGAGGCACTGTAAGCAGCAGTGGGAAGTGATACAATACAAAAACACACTTTCACCATCATTGCCAAAACCTCCATTTTATATCAAAATGTTAATAATGTTTCGGTTTTTTTAATAGCTATATAGACAGAGACATAATCAGAATGATTTCATGCACTGCTAACTTTGTCAAGAGGGTCTCAGAAGAATGTCTGAGAAGTAAAGAGATCTGCCTCACCCCAGAGAAAAACAGCATCCTGGGACAAAAGCTTGATAGCTGGGACCAAGTGAGAGAAGTAGGTGTAAGCAGTGCTGACTTGGATGAGGGACAAGAGTAACAGAAAAGAGGAAAACAACATTGTGTTGGAAGCACAAAAAAGGCAGAGAACAGACTGCATTTCTGAACATCTCAGATTCCTGTGTATTAATACAAAAAGCGTGAGGAGCTATCTGCCAGAGGGAGATGTCCTTAAACATGAACAAAATTATGAGTCAACTAGAACAGGGACTCGATGGGAATACTCACATGGCTGGGATACTTGCCAGCTTATTCAGCCAGGGAGAGGTGAGGAAGGGGTGCTGCTGAGTAGCAGAAAATAAAAAGTTCTATAGAGAAGCATCTTAATAATAATGAAGAAAAAACAAAAGTATTATCCTGGCAAATGTCAGCCATCAAACCAAGGGGATCAAGGAGAAGACACTTCTGTGAGAAATTAGCAGCAAGCCCTCAGGGTACAAGGCCTCAAAATGAGAAGCTTGAAAGCTTCAAGCATCCCTTGGGAAAGAGGAGAGCAGGCTCTCCAGAAACTTCCCAAAGATGAAGTTTGATGATTTTTTGATACAGAAAACTGTGCAAGCAACCAGAAGGGAAGCAGATCTGAATCTCAGAGCAGCCTGTAGGGAAAAATTATTTTAAAATGTCAGAGTAGAAGGTAAAAATAGGAGTGAGCTGGGGAAATGAGAGTTAAAGAGTCTCCACAAGTGAAAAAGAGCAAAGACAAGATATTGGACTGCAAAGAGTAACTTGAAGACCTAATAAATAAGATCCTGTGGAAAACAGGGAAAAGGAGTTCAGAATTGTTGACCCCTAAGGAGATAATAAAAGCAAAACTGTGGAATATTCTAGTCAGCTGGGGAGGAAATGAGTAGGAAATGTACCAGGAATGCAGTTTGATAAACCATGAGGATCTCTGAGAGAAGAAAGGGGTCTACCATAAGTGAAAATAAAGTTTGACTACTCAGAATTACTACATTCAGAGAGATCATTGTGTGAAATAAATGAGATATGACTCAAAACAAAATCATAAGAATGACAAAACAATTCTGAAGTCTGCTACAGCAGGTTAAACAGAGAGAGAGAGAGAGAAATTTTGAAAAGAGGACAGAGGAAGCTAAAAGGCTGAAATGCTTGGTATATTCTTTTGACTCAGTCTTCATTAAACTCCACATGAAAAGAAAAGCTATGAGGAAAAAGAATGTAGGTTACTTAAGGGAGAGACAAGCTACTGAGAAATTTTCTATTTTTTTCCAAATTGTTTGACCTAGTAAAATTCACCTTAGCTGCTAAAATGTGGTAAGTGTCAGGGTCATTAGTGATAGCCTTCATAAAGGTTTGGTCTGGAAAACTGAAAAAGATCAAACAAGCCACCTGTTTCAAAAGCTATAGATAAAAGAATGGAGACTTCAGTTAACATCAGTTTCCAGGAAATGCCAGAAAATTGGATAAACTATTTGTAAAAACTAAGACTCCAAAAAGCAAGTAGGAGGCCAGGTTGGTCTGCCAAGCACATATCAATCTGAGCCTGTACAGGTTTCCCTCTTTGACGGGGAACAGGCTTTGTGGACGGAGAAAACATAAAAAGTCTTCATTTTTTAAGGTTCTTGACATTGTCTCAAGTAATATGGCAAAGGAACTAGAGAAACTCGGTCCAGGTGAAACTACTAAAGTGAAACTACTAAAATGTGGGGAGGAAAGCTGCTCAGATGTGCAGAGAAAGGTTCATAGCAAAAAAGGAAGGCAGTGTCAATCAGCATTTCAGCACAGATACATCCTCAGCTCACACTACTCTCTATTAATGGCCTGGAAACAGTGCAGAAGGTATGGTTCTATATTTTCATATGACACAGTAAATTAGAAAATGGAGTAAGAATTCAAAAAGATCTAAGCAAACTGTAAAAACATTCTGTAGAAATATTTAAGTGACATCAAATCTTCAGGAAAGGAACTCTGAGACCTATAGACAACAAAAAGGTTGAACTTAAGTTACCAATCTCATATTGTTGCAAAAAGTGTAAACATTGTACTGGCACATGCAAACAGAAATATTTTCTATGAGACACACGAAGTTTCTTCCATCCAATGTTCTAAAATCCTTTGTCCCAAGAAGGTATTCTTTAAGTAATATTAGTTCAATGACATAAAAGCTTATCTAAATCCTCTTTACAAAGAATAATGATACATAAAATGAATTATTCCTATACTGAATACTAATGTGAATTCATGCTGGCAAGAATACAGAGATGCTATCAAAGTCTGTGACATGAATACTGTCTATCCCTATCATACACAGATTTGGCATTTGGAAGGATACACAAAACTCAAACATCAATTGATCACCAGGAGAAGGCAGCAAGATAAAATTAATTAACAGTAAAGCAAAGGCAAGTCCTCTCTATCATCTTCTTCTATCCCCTCATTTTGTTACTGCTATTTTTTACAAAGCCAGTTACAACAAATTCACTGCAATTTATATCTATATTTATAGTCACATTTTAAACCACAGCAGAACACTATTTCTTGTTTTAATTTCTTGTTTTTCCTTTTTTGAAGATGAAAGCAAGAATTATTTTGTAGAAATGTAGAGAAAATCCCTTATTGCTGTATTATTAACTGAAAGTCAGTATTTTTTTCTCCAGCCAGGCTGAGATGGCCTCCAGGTCACCCAGCTACCAGCCTGTAACAATGAGAAATAAATCACCCAACTGCTTCATTGTGGTTTTCCCAGCAATGTTAGAATCTTCTCTGCTGGATTCAAAAAACAGAGGCAACCATAAAGGTCCCCCAAAAAATCCACAGGCTTGGATGTGTTTTCTGAAGGCTTCACGCTCTTTGTTGGCATGAGAGACCTTGTTGAAACCTCCAGCTCTGGCAAACACCTTATAGACCCATGGATCACATAAAGATGATTGGAACATCTTCTCCAGTGTCTCTACTGGATGTTTCTACAGTAATGAGGGCTCAGCTCCTCGATACAAATGTTAAAATAATGAAAAAAAAATACAAAAAATACTCACAAAGACAACCATAGGTTTTTATTTTAAAAAACACTTGTCCCAAGGAAGAAAGAATAGAGGTGCCTTTGAGACAATGCCCTTAGACAGCTACCTCAAATTAAGCAACACCACAGGGCTAAGAATGGTTGACTGAAGGCTGCCATCACTAATCACATGCAGCTGGCATGGGAACACTTTCTTAATTCCTTCCTATAGATCTACATCATTCCCAATATTATGGAGCACAGCAATTCTGGGTACTGATGAGAACATAGGAGTTATTGTTATATAATCTTTTAAAGCCTTTTCTGAATTTTGTTAAATAAACTGACCTATAGTTCTGCATAAACAGAGTAAGAAAAAATGTGTTATTTTTAAGGTTACCTGCTGCACATTGTCATATACAAGATAGAGCTCCCTGAAGTTTTTACACATTTAGAGAAAACAAAATTTGGCAGAACTATGTTGTAAACAATGTCTACCCATATATTCAATGAATAATTCCTAATAAATATGTCATAGGTAATTTTAAAAGGCCTTTTGAAACATCAAACTATTCTGCTGCAAATAATGAAATAGTGGTTTACAATATTTTAAATAAGTGTGTGACTGATGAGTTGAATTCAAATCCTTGAAATCAGTTTAGCTCAACCTAATTTTATGTTGAAATATCTTCTGAAGCAGCTAAATCTACCTTGTAACCCTTACTTACTCAAATTGTTCTCATTTTTAAAGTTGCTTGTATACTCAACAAAACTCCCTCTTTAAGTTGTCATCTGTTCTGTAACAAATGGAAGCCTTCATTTTCATCAACACCCTGAAGAAGGTAAAACTACAATAAGATCATTTGGAATAAAATAATATCATCCCAGTCATCTCACAAACTAAAATAAGCTGTTATCCAAACCATCCCAGGTTAACTGCATCTGGTAAACTAAATTTGTGAGATTAGATATTGGATACAGTTTCAATAGTTTCTACTTCTCCCTCCTTCCCTTCCTATTTCTTTAGCTTACCCAGTTTCTCACTCTTACTGTAATTCTTAATGGCATTCCTTTTGGTGTTCCTATGGCCAGACTGAGATAAACCTATAGGGATGTTAAGCATCCTCTCGGATAACACATTTTGATATCCTTTCAACAATCTGGAATCTGGATTTTTCCCCTTTGATAATGCTGAGATTTGTGATAAGGACAATTTACCTCTAACTTTTAAAAATACTGTTATATTCCCCACTTCAAGACCCAATGTAATGGGTCTTTTTAGGCTTTTTTTATAGCACCCCATAGAGATTTAGGGAGCTACCAATGCAGATGAGCCATAACCACTTCCTTGGAAATCTTGCATCAAATATATCACATTTAAAAGGTCCAAGAAAGTGAAGAAATGTTATCACTGAAATAATGAGATTGTTCAGCCAAATTAATTCAGTTATTTATGTAGAATAAGTAGCACAGCTGTTTGCTGTTGGTAAGAGTTTGACTAATAGGGGATTAGTGCCTTGGAGGATATATCCCATATCCAGGAAGGATAGAGGATAGCTGAAACCCAGTAGGCAGCTGTTGGAAAGGTACAAAGAGGCTGAAGGAACCAGGGAGAGAGGGAATGGTAGGTAGGACATCTGTGGAAAGCAACAGCAGCTGAAGTCCCTGAAGGTGTGGAGGAACCAGCTCTTGAAGCTAAAGACGTAGCTGAGAAGGTAGCCAGAAGAACGGAGTGGTGTGATGTGACTTCCAAGTTCAAGAAAAGCTTGTTCCTTCAGAAATGTCCAGCAAAAACACTTCTAATGAGATCTATCCCATGTTAGTAACATGCCATGTATGCTCTCCAAACACAGCTAACAATGTACTAGAGACCATGTGCTTCCTCAAGTATAAATGCTACTAGTAACTTCCTTATGGACACAACAGTTTACATCACTCACTCAGTAGAACATATGGAAATAAAAAAATTATCTTTAATGCTTCAGAAATGCATCGGGGTGGAACTCTTATGGTAGCTCCTAGCCATGGCAAGGAGGAAATTGCCACTATTAATAAATGTCTAATTCCAGATAGAACCATCACTCCTCAGGATACGTGTATAAACTTCATGAAGGCTGTCCAAAAACGGGTGTTACTGCAGAGTCCAGCTGTCTGGGGATGTTGCCTGGGGCTAGAATTGCTGCTGTGGGCAGTAGAGACCAGGGCTGACATCTGGAAGCCAGGATATGCTTTGACTGGATTAAATACACAATAAGGGATCTGTTGGCTGAGTTTAAGTCAAACTGCATTCTTCTCCTTTTTTACTTGGTTCCAGTCTTCCTTATCCTTAAATATTTTAGAGACATCCTTAAAGATTTTAAGAATCTGATTTAAGTGTGTCTGGCACTTGAGCAAAAAGGATGAACTAGATTAAAATTGTCCCTCAGCGAGTGCTCAGGCTGCAGGGTGGCAGCCGAGCAATTAAAGTTGTGTGTGTGGACAGTCCTGAGAAATGCCAGAGAAATAAGGGGGCAGAGCAAAGAAAAGCAGCATCTGGGGACAGATTCATAGCAGCAAAGCAGCTCTGCAGGGGCTGCCAGAGCCCTGCCTGTAGCCAGAGTGGACAAACCACTCTTCCCACAAGGAGCAGCAGCCTAAGATCATTGCTGCTGCTGAGACTGACACGCTGGGAAGGTGTTTGCAAAACACCTATGTGTTTCACACAGGTAGACACACTTAGAATCCAAGATCTGAGGGACAGAGAGCTCACAGCAGCAAGGCAGAAGTCGGTTCCAGCTGAGTTCTGGCAAAGAAGATCCTGGCACAGAAATTGAAGCTGGCCCAGCTCTGTTCAGAGACCAGCAGTGGGGAGGGAGGTAGGGAAGAGGTGAGAGACTACATGTTCCCTCAAGGGAGGAAAGTGCAAGTGCTTTCAGTAAGAGATCAGGAACTCTGTTTCTCTTGAAGGGTGTGAAATTTAGTAAGAAATATGATATGCTGGGACAGAAACAAATAGGTAGTTTACTTAGAACTTCCCATAGAGTTGATAATATTATAGACTATAATGTAAACCGAATGGAAGCCCAAGGTGGACTGAGTTTTCATGGAAAATGATCCCCACAGAGCACCATAAGGTGTTTGTGCCAATAATTCTGATGACTGCATAGGTAGAGACATAAATGGCTTTATTCTTTTGCACCTATTACAGAGACATGCAGTTTCAATAGTTCATGAGTACATTCAAATATATGAGTTATGAATAAATTTATTTCAACTAGTATATACATAGAATAAAAATTTATATCTATTTACAGTGCATACAATTTTTCCTACATTACAATATCAATTGATACAGAATTAAACATCCCTAATTTTGGCTGGATTTCTCTTTCTACAATCAAAATAAAATATTTCCAGTATGATACTTTCAGCTATCTTCTGCCTCCTCCATTTCACAGCTGAGATTTGATCAATATTTATCATTCAAAAGCCCAGATATTTGTGCTAAGGGTCTCCACTGCTACTCCAGGATGAGCTTCTAGTATGGATCAAAGGTTGTTTCATACTCATGTAACTTGGCAAGTGTGAATTTGCTCCTTGGAGCAAGCCAGCAATGTCTAAAAGAACCACAATCAACGGCATCTCTGTACTAAAAAGTGTTTTACTGCCTTTCATGCTGGAAAATTAATCAGATATGAAAACCTAACTAAAGAAAAATATTTAGTTTAAAAATCCATCCCTTCCTTCCAAAAAATGCTTGCTATACAGCCTTGAGCCCATAAGAGCATAACCTGCATTTTCTACAAGCAAACACAAAAAGTTATGTTGTTTTATACAAAAACAATCTTGTAAACATCCCCTACTACCTAGTAAATTTTTCTGCATTTTACAGCATTTTTCTATGGGCAGAGACCTTTAACCTATCTTAGAGTACCCAAAGCTGAATAAAAAGTGTCTTATCCAGGCATTTTTAAAAGGCCAATAAGTACTTGCACATTTTACCTGGCTTCCCAAGAGAAGAGAGTCATTTTGTGGAGCTGCTGGTCCAGCTAGTGGCAAAAGAAAATTTCACTGCATCTTACTTGTTCCTGCTTGACCAGTAGCAAATAAAACTTGCTTTAACATCCTGTGTTTGTTCAAGCACAGAAGCTTAAACAAAATTATGTCTTACTCATGGAAGAGTCTCCCAGGAAGTCTGTCCAACCCTTTTAAGGGAGGCACTGGGTGAACACCTAGGACTCCAATTTCATTTTGGAACTCTGCAGTAGGCTGGGATTATGGGAGCTGGTCATTCTAATTGTGTCCACCTGGTCAAGATGCCAGCAGCTGCCCACTGACTTTACCCATGTGTGGCTTTCTAAATACAGGCTTAATCAGCACTTACATGGACTTCTTTTGGCCTCATATTCTGTAATGTTTCAGGTCTCCATCAGCACCAGACCTTCCCCAAGTCCATCTTCTCCACCTCTTGCCTGTTCTTAAGTTTAGGCTGGAGTACTGGGACCATCTCCTGTAGTACCATGGCATCCCAGCAAACACAGTGGAGTACTGGCCCTGTTTGAAGAATCAAACCCAAATGTTGCTGATTTGTTTTCTTTCACTTTTTCCTTTTTCTTCTACTCTATCCCTTCTTTGCCATTATTTTTTTCCCTTACATCACCTCTGCTGTGTCTGGAAATATGTTAAGAGCCTGAAGCAGAGCTAGAAATATAAGAGCTGACTTGTAGCAATTTAAGGTTCTGGCAATGAGCAGCCAGGAACTACTGACAACACATCTATAAGCCAGGGGAATAAATACTCTTTGGTTTCTCAGAGGTCTCTTTGGTCCCTGCTGAAGCTCTCATAGAAAGTATAATGGATGGGAAAGGAAAAAATAAAACAGTTGTTCTCATCAGTCACTGATGCATAAGGGCACTCCTCCTGAGATTTCTGCAACTAAACACATTAATTGTTGCTGTAGCTAGGGTTAGTTGAAAATGGCTTAAGTCAAATCAACAGATGAGGCTTGGTACAAGAGCTAGAAACCAATGCTCCAGAAGTTTCAAATTTAAGTGTGAATTTCTGCTGTTTCTGTATTTCAGGAGAATTATCTGTGATGTCAAGATGCCCAGCTGTAGAGCTGGAGAATGAAAGGCTGTCTCCACACAACAGCCCCTCTGTCATTTTTCTGTGTTTAGGCACCCAGCAGGCTGTGCCTCAGCGAGGTCTCTAATCCATGCTGAAAAGGAACCAGCAAGATGATTGATGCTCAGTTTCAGCACCACATTTTTCTATCTGTCTGCTTGTTTTGAACTCTTTTAGAGTAATAAGCAAGATTAATGCTAAGTTTATTACTGGTAATAATCTATAAATATTGGTGAAGTGATAACATTTTCCACTTGGTGGCAGATATTCCTTTCAAAAACAAGCACAAAGCTCAAAGACACATTTAATGCCATTCTTTAGTGAGGAAAACCTCTGTGATGCCTGATGAGCACGAGCCTCTGAGCTGCAGAGTTTTGGGGCAAGGACTTGCCCCAAGAGCCAGGTATGTGGCAGGCAGTCATGCATGGACACATTTCCTCATGTGCTCCTGAACTCACCCATCCCCACAAGTGTCCTCTAGGGTAGACAGGAAGATGCTGGCTTCACCATTCCAGGAGTCCATGGCACTTTACAAAACCCACAGGCCTTGAGGAATGTCAAAGCATGGTTTTTGGGTGTGTCTGCAGTTCAGCTTCCTGCAGGCTATGTAGCTGAGAGGAGATGCTCCTTCTGCTACTGCTTTTTCCTACTTACCTGCCAGCAGGTTGCTACCAAAGGAGGCAATTTTCTCCCATTCTTTCATAAGGTGCTGTGCAAAGCACCCAATCAGGACACTAAATCCAAGGACACTATTTCTAACTCAGGGCACCTGGAATATAAAATGCTGAGAGCTGGAGAGAGGTCTAGGGATGTATTGCCTGGCCCTTGCTTCATCTCCTCTCCAAGGCATACACTGTCACTCCTCTAGAAAACTGGGCACTGGACTAGCTAAACTGTTCCCCTGCCCCAGGACAACCAACATTTTTCCTTTTTCTTCTAAGATCCTATCACGGTGGGAAGGCAGAGGACAAATTTTATCCTGATAGCTAACAATGAACTTCTTAGAATCACATGAATCCTATCTAACTGCAGGCTAGGATTGATATTCATTCAATCAGGTTCCTGACTAGAAACAAGGTCATTATACTAGCTGGCAAGCAATTAATCAATTAAGTTCATGAATGCCAATGCATTTTTGCATGAAGAGTTTTCTTAAAAAACATGACAAAATACTTAGGGTTTTACTCTTCCTTCAATATCCAGCATGATCCTTAAAATACAGCCTTTTATTTCTGGTGGAAGTCAATGCTTGTCTTCAAAACAAGGCCACTGCCAACTCAGTGTTCTGAGAATACTTCTCTATTGCTGTTCTGAGAATACTTCTTGAAGCAATACTATGTCAGCTGGGGAAAAAAAGCAAACATTGCAATTAGACCTCTCTCTCAAGCAGAAGGGCGTGGTGGAGAACAGCTCTGTCACATAGTGCTGTGGAGTGTTGTGTCCTTTCTGCAGCAGGATGCCTCATTTTCTAGGTAATGCCTTCATCTCTAACATAGCTGCATATTCTTTCAAAAAATAAAAGATATCTTGAGGCCATGACATGTACTTCTGTAGCTGAAATTTATTTTGAACTGAATTTAACAAGAACACATAGCAATGCATCTTCCCTTAGCACAAAACAATACTCTCAAAGTTCCCTTCTCTCACCACTGAGAGAAGGGAATAATTCTGTCTAATTATTCTGACCTTTCCACTCTCAGGATTCGACTAAGACTATTCAAGGAGCAGAGAAAGAGGCTCTGTTTTTGCCTCAGTAATGTGTTGCTTGGTGGGATCATAGCCATGTGATACTGCACTGTCTCTCTTCAGCATTCACTTCCTCTTGATCTTATTTGGTACAAAAAAAAAATAAAATCCATGAAAAACAAAACAGCAGGAGAATGCAAACCATTCCCATCAATCCAGCATCTCTCCTGTGGAAGTGTGGCTCTTTGCCATTGAATTTTAATGCCAATGAATCTCATCCCAGAAAGGGCATGGGCCACTGCTTAATGATTATAATGAAACCTCCCTCCCTCTCTATTACAGTCATATCTGTTTCAAGAGCTGATGGTGGAAGGAAGGTGGCTTTCTCTCAGCTAGAGGGTCATATGTGACACAGACAAGCAATAGGTCCCACGGGGTCTATTGGGAGGACCAGGTGCCAGAAATTTCCTAGCTCTACCTCAAAACCAAAATTACATTTATTTCCACTTTCCAGATAGTTGGCATGATGCTGCCTTTGTGCTAGGTCAACCACATCATGTCTCTACACAGGGAATTTGTGAGGACTTGCAGTTAGAGAGTCACATTTTCTATCTCATTACTTTGTCTCTTGCTCATCCTGACCTTCTCACAGGGCTTATTTTCCCCTTCCTGTTCACTTTTCTGTGTCCCTCTCTCTGCTGCTTATAAGAGTGACAAGGTACAAGAGTGGGTATCCAAATTTCCTTTCCTTCTTACTAATTGCTTTTGCACTCCCAGAGGAAAAATTTTAATGGTAGGTACCATACTAATCGGACATGAAATTTCACTCAGAATTTCCCCCTTCCATGCTTTTGGTATCTTGTATTGCCTGGGACTAGGCTGGTTGTTATCATAGAGAAAAACAAACTGTTACTAGTGAAAAATGACCGAGATCAAAAATGTGGAAAATGACAGGTAAATAATTAGAACAGTTTAGCCTACTTATCTGAATTGGTTTTTATTATTTATCTGCTGACATTTTTGTACAGCATTGGAAAATTCCCTCTACCAGCCAGGTGGACTAGTGAATGAATACCCATGCCATCTGCTTAAATGTCTAATTTGCAGTATGCCATCTATATGACCTTCAGTTTTCAAATCATTTTATAACCCATCAATCTGTGCATCTGGCACAATATCCTCTCTGTGTACCTGATAACTAGCTAGCACATTTTAACCTCTCTCATTTCAAACAGCAAATATTTTCTATGCTCACCACAGCTTTCTTCTTTCCCATGCCTTTACTATTGCATGAGGAGAACAGAACAAATTTTTCAGGATCAGAGTCATTTTCATCTGAAGTTTTTCAAGAATCCATTTGCTCTCAGCACTCAGATTTTTTTATATATTTTGGTTGGTTTTACCTGTCCTGCAGACTCTGTGAAAAAATACAAATACCGCATTTTTAAACTGGAAAAACTGTGCAACTCAGCACAAAAACTGAGACTACAAAGAACATGTAAGACAAAATGCTGTGGACTGAGAGTATTATTCATGCAGGTGCTCACAACGTGGTAGTCTTCGTGAAAATAGTATCCAGTGCTGTCATCACTGGAATTGTCCAGAAGAATGAACAAAATCAAACAGCTTGCTACGTGCTCCAGATGGGGTTAAGTGAATGTCTGCCCCTTAAAGCGCTTTCTGAAATGTTTATATGTCATGTCCTTCAACTGCCTGGCCATCAGTAATTTTTCAAATGCATTCACTGTTTCCTTCCTTTCTCCCAGCCAGTCAGATGCTGCTGATGCAGCAGTACCAGGAATATGACTTATGTTAGAAGGGGAAATGCTCACCCAGCTCATGTTCAACATATTGCAGGGAAGACACAAGCCCAAACTGATAGCAAGAGCCAAAAGATGCCTCCTAGTTCTGATCACTGGCAGAGTGAAGCACAGAATCTCTCAGAAAAGCTTTTGTGCTGAAGGAAATAGATCATCAGGGCAATGCAGGGCAGTTTGATGGGAAAAGGTTTGTATCCAACAACACAATGGAGCAGAAATGGAGGGAAATGAAGTTCGCTGTCTTGTGTGGGAGCAGTAAGGAAATTGTTCATATCTTATGACCTAACCTAGGATACTAGGAAACTGAATTAATACTCCTTTTGTTTAAATTGGAAAGTATGGCTCACATTTCCAATAGTCCTGTTAGGTTTTGGCATGAAACAGATCAAGACAGTCCATGTGCACGTGTCTTAGAGGTGCCAAAATGATTATTGGTGGGTCAAACATAGGTATGTTTCCCTCCTCACAAGAAAGGATGACACTGAAGTCCATTTCCCTGCATATCAAAATGAGAGCTGGTAATTGACATCAGGGCATTCCTTCTGTCACCTCTGATGCCTAGCTTAAGTCTTGCTAACTCTGCTAGGACTAAACTAAACATTTTTTAGTCTCAGCTAGAGTGTTGGCAAACAGGACTTGACACTGTGAGTGAAACTGGCCAGGAATTATCTGGCGAGTTACTTTACTGGAAAACATGAATTTGTAAAAACTGACACTTTAGCCCAAAGAATGTTTTTAAGTTGAGAGAGGTGTTTGCCCCCACAGTGATATGAGGATAGTAAGCAGGATACCTTATCCTTGCTTTATCTTACTCAGACACAGATTTTGGTCTGGGTATGCTTTGTGTTTGCTTGGTGTCTGCTGCTCCATGACTGCAGACACAGTCTGACATCAGCATCTCACGTTTCTGCTTGATACCTGTGCAATAGCTGATGACGAAAGTTGATGTAATAAGACAGACTGATTTTCTACAAATTAAGGCACATACCTGGGAAAAGAAAAGAGCAGAGCTTTTTGCTTCCAACCTGCTGGAATCTATCTCTAATTCATGGTCAAAATGTGACTTTCTAGAAGAAGGTATTCAGTTTCATCCAGTCATAAGAAAGAAGGGGTGCTGAAATCTGAGCAGAGTTTGAACACAGTCCTTACTGGGCTGGTCAGTACCAGCCAGTTGAAACCCACCATTGGTAATGTCATTCATCCCTTCTACATTTTATTCATCCGACCTTTTATGAAACGTCCTCTCTGTTCTCTTAAGCCTCGAAGATTTTAGCAACCTGCTGTCATCTATGAAACCAAGATCAAAGCCAACAAAAATGCCTGTCTAATCTTGAATGTAATCCTCCTTACATGCATTTGTTCCTGAGCTGTGGGTCCGTGCCAGCAGTCTTTCTACCCCACCTTTGAGCTCAAGGATTAAGACACTGGGGTCACTCACACACACGTTGCCACCATGGATTTGACTATTTTCCAGCTGTCTAGTTTCTGCTACTACTTGTGGTGTATAGTGCATGAGCAGAGTTTGTAATAGTCCCATAGCATACGACAAAGCTATAAGAAAGAGGCCTGGCATCACACTTGTCATACTGCTTTTTAAAATGAGAGATCCTATCATTAAATGGCCACTGACCCCTTGGCAGCAGAACCAGACAGGTGGGACACTGCAAACAACTTCCCCTATAAATGCCAACACACTGTCCTTATCTGACACTGTACAGCTCCAGGTGATAAAATCAGTTTGACAAAAGTGGAAGCTGGGAAACCTGCATCACTAGACCTGTAGGAAGCTGGAAAAATAAATAAATGCATCACTTTATTTTTTTTTTCCTCCAGATGGATCTTCTTTTAGCTTTCATTCATGCTGTATTTCTCACATCTGCATAAATTTCTTAGCAGTGAGACAGCACATCCAGCACAGACCACAGATCTTCCCTTTTGTGCATCCTTTCAAAGCCTGGCCAGGCTCTTCCTTCCTTGACAGGGGATTCAACACCACCCTTTTAATATTCCCAAGGTTTTCTTGGGCTTAAGTATTCCAAATATTATGTAGTTCTAATTATTCCAGTAAGACTGCAAAATCTCAAGTGTTTTCATTCCCCTAAAAGCTGGCAAGGGATGTGTAAGTTCTCTGTGTTTTTGTTTCACTTACTACACAGTTTGTTTTCTCTTTCTCTCCCACTTGCCAGTGCAAAACCAAAATCTGCAAACTTCTCTCTAAACCACTCTGTGCCAAATTTTCCAGGAAGAAATCTGTAGTATCGAGTCCCACAAGGAGCAGTTGTTCCCTCTGCAAACATCTGCACTGACAACAGCACAAGGAGAGATGATTAAAAGCTGTGCAGCTCCTATATTCTTTGCATCTATGTGGCTATAATCTGTTTCCTAAGCAAATTTCAAAATTTCATCTGTGATTTTTGATTTCATCTACAATCACATTTGTCACATATAGAAATTATCTCATCCACTGCCTTAAATAAATAATTTATGATTTTTATCTAAGATTACATTGAATTCAACACATTGATGCTACCTAACTGTAGTACATGTAGACAATTTTAAGTTTAAATCATAATCTTTTCTTAAGCTTTTAGAGTTGATTAGCTTTAAAGTGTGTATCTCTTAGATAAGAAACATTAGTCATTGTTCATTGTGAGAAATATAGCCACATATTTACTGTAATACGGATTTCTGTTGATTAATTATGGAAAACAATACCAGTTTTTCTTCCCTGGAGTTAAGAGAAACTCCTGTTTAAAAGAAGGACTCTTGAGAAAACAAATTTCATTTCAAAGGTTATTAGCAAAAAGAAGCCTTTGTTTAATCTTAATGGAATCATTCTCTTAGCATGACACAAATATCCATAAAACACCATGATTTCATTTGGGCTTTAAAAAAACAAAAACAACTTTATTTTCCCTTGACACAAAACAAGATTAGCTGGTGTGGTTTTTCCCCGCATTGGCCAGCTCAGTAATGGCTGGGCTGTTTGGCCATGGCAGGAGCTCGCAGGGATGCAGCCACCAAAGCCCTGCCGGGCAGAGCCGCAGAGGGGCGGCAGGCGGTGTGCCCGGAGCGCTCTCCCCCGCAGCATCACGGGCGCCCGCCGGGCTCCGCAGGGCGCTCAGCCCCGCCCAGGGAGCACCGAAGGTGGGCTGGGGTCTCGTCTTCTCCCCACCAACCCACAGTGCTGGTCAGAGCACGGGGAGAATGGAGCCGCTGCCTCCTCGGGCGAGCAGGGCGCGGATCGTCCCGCGGCTCGCAGCTGCGGGGGAGGCTGTCCTTCCTCCAGCCAAGGGCTCTGTTTACATCACTGCAGCTGTGAGGTCCCCCAAATGCAGCCCAGCTGTTAAAAGCCAAAATGAGCTCCAACAGTGTGAACCAAGCTGTCCTCCCACATCTGCGTCTTCAATCCCATCCAATAAAATGTCCACTAGTGACAAAATAGAATGAGGCTATAAGAGGCAGAGCGCATGCTGTAACATTAGTGCAAGGGTTGGTCCAAATATCCTACCGTGCTTCTATGGAAAAGGAGGTATCCCCGCCCCTGGCTAGGCTCTAGAATGGACCCCTCACCTTCACAGACAGTAAAGTGACCAAATTGCAAAATATTTGCCTGATTTTTACCAGCTCTCATATGAGAAAAATCTCCAGAAAGAATTAGGCCAAGATGAGTAACTGAGTTGACTTAATTTGTTTACAAATCCTTTCTGTTAATAAAAAAAAAAAGAGGGAAAAGTAATAGTTTGGGGTTTCTACAAACAAATACTTCAAGGTCTTTATACTTGAAAATGTGTTCATTGATCAAGGAGCAAGCCCTTGGAAAATACTGAAAAGGTCCAAGTGCTGAAAAAAATATTCTGTCCCATGTTAATAAATTGTCTATAAAAGAAAGAGGCCTAAATAAAAAACACTGCGAAGCTGGAGAGGATCAAAAATTTCTCATACCCTCTAACATGACTCTAGAATCAGGCTGTTCCTAATAAAAATCTCCTCCTTAGTACATACTGCCCTATGAGAGTGTGTGATTCCCAAGTTCAGGGAGATTTTTCTTTCTTTGAAAGCATCTACAGTGAAAAAAAAGACATCATCAAAGTACCTTTCAGAGCACAGAAGGAAAGAGATGATTGTATTTGTAGCAGGTATCTGCTGGAAATTCTGTTCCAGTTATCATAACCTGAACGTGTTCTCAAATATAACTACTAAGGAAGTTCAACAAGCAGAGCAAGGTTTGTTTTCTTCACCATTCATTGTAAGCTTAGGTACCTCGTACTTCCTCAAGGCAGAGCCAGTGTCACATTTGAGAAACATGTCATGCTCCAGATTTATTTGCATAGACGAGTATTTTGCAGCACAGTTTGATAAACAGGTTTAAATAGCAAATGTTACTGATAAAAACAAGAGGGAGGATATTTTTCGAAACAAAGGTTTTCTTTGGGAACAACTAAAAGGAGGGCATGTAGGAAGCCTTGTACATCCTGGAGCCCTCCTGCAAATAAGTAGCACTTTAAACAAAGGCATTATCAAAGGAGTCCTGAGCATCTCAGGAAATTAGCTGTGCTACCTTAAGCACATTTGTATTCAAATCCGTATTAACATGAGCATCAGATCCGTGCTACACTTTCATGATTTTGGGGCTACAGCATAGATGTGTGACAGCCATTTGTGTTGTATGCTTTAGAAAATAGTGCTCGACATAATAAATCTATTTTCAGAATGCGCAAGGAAGAAAGGTTTCCTTTCAAAACAAAGAAACCATTTTCAGGAAGTGTAGAGTTTCTGTCAAGATATTAGAAAATCATTTTGATAAACCATTTGCAAAATCTTAAAAAATATAAATAGTGTAATTATTATAATTTCATAATAACAATAAAAGCATTTGCTTTTAATAGTAACTTTCCCCCTTCAAAAGAGAATTTTTTAACTACTGAACAGCTGATGTTTTGATCAGTAGGAATAAGAGGAAAAAAAAAGAGGTGAGTAAATGTTTTTAAATGGACAGCTAGCTAAATATGCAAATAATCTATGCAACATTCATTTCCTATTATTTCCTAAGGAAAAAAATACAGAACAGTTCCATCGGATTCTTCAACAAGTCCTGAAGGGTTGTTGAAAAATGACCCATCTATTCCTGCATCTGCTTAATTAATGCAAGTGAATGTGTCAAATATCCATCCTGGTAATGGATTAAGAAATTATCTGCAAGCAGCTTTGGAAAGCTGTAGGCAAATAGAATTTCTCAGTATCACTATGTAGAACATCCTGCCCTACATCAAGGCATAGCTGAAAAAGTTGAGGCAAAGCAAATGGGCTGCAAAAATATGTACAGCTTTAAATTTTCTTGTCGCAGACCAAAGCAGCATTACCATAATAGTTACATCTATCATGTCTCCTGTCACATAATTTCTGGCTCTCCCGCTCCAGTTTTGCCAATCTTGAATGCATATTTCTCCCTTTTTTGCTGGTGTATCTGTAAAGCTTCAGGCAAATTTCCCTCACTGATCCCTTTGCACACACTCCCTGAATCAAGCCAGAAAGATGCTTCTTATCTCCTTCTTCAAATCCCTCCTCATGACACACATATTCTGGGATGCTGACAAGGAATGAAAGCCTGTAGCAGCTGGGGTGAGCAAAAATCACCTAGGACCCACTTTGAAAAATGCCTTTTTTGAAACAATGTTAGTTGAAAAAGATATGTGTGATTATATTGCCGATGCCTAAATTGTTTCCTCCACTTAATTGTTGTATCCTGGCCTCTTTTGATGGCCTCTCTGTTAATATGAACAGCATAATTTTTACAGATAAGGAGAGCAGAAGGCGAAGGAAACATGGCAGATGGGCTTTGATAAGAAGAACATTGACCTAGAGCAAGTGAAACCCTTTCATTGAAGGAAGTCACTCTTTCACAATTACAGAGAGATTGTACGGGACATTTTTCTGCAAAATATTTAGCCATCAGGCATGCAGTTTTAAAACAGTTAAAGGCCTTTTCAGAATTGAAGTCACAGAGAAGAAAATGAAATGAAAATGGAAAAAAAATTGACTTGATGAAGAAATTAATTTCAGCATTTACCCTATGAGGAGCTTCCATTGTGGATTTTAAACTCACAAAAGGTTTGGGAAGATCAGTGCATCTGGGTCTGTCATATTGTCACCTCTTGGGAATAGCAGGAGACAGTAACTGATGTCCAGACATGTCTGGCCCCCAAACTTTGAGATGGTCTTGCAAAGAAACCAGCTGAGGCATGCAAGATACCCAGTCCTGAAGCAATGGGTCAATAGTGGAAGGGCACAGCTGTTTATTTAGCACCCCTCTGAGGGACTTCCTTGTTCCTCAAGGACCCTGGTCAGTAATGTGGCCCCAGCACTCCACAGGGTCTTTTCACAGAGAAACAGCTCAGGATATTCTGGCATTTTTAATAAATTTATAGATGTGTGGTGTGTTTGGTGTGAACTTTCCTATTTTTTACAGGAATAGAGGATAGGCTGCAGGAGCTGGGCAGAGCTCTGACCTGTTTCTGAGGGTTTATCCAAGTCTTTGCTGTACTGCCCTCCCCCGTGTCTCCTCTCTATCATCTGTCCTTCTCTCTAATCTGAGCAATTAAAGATCTAAAAGACTGGAAGGTGAACTTTGACCAGAGCAGCCAGAGGATTTTCAGATATGAATTGAAAAGCAGAATAGTCTCTGTCCAGTGGAATGCCACTGAAAAGGAGATGAAAGAATCTTCAGAAGGCAATGGGACAGATTGTTTCTCTGCTAGTTTCACTGGATGGTAATTCATGATTTCTCCTCTGCATTTTCAAGAGGTGTTGAAAAGACAAGTAAATCTTAATTAGGTTGTTTCTCCCAGCCATTAGGGACTGATACCTCTCTGCCTCTGCAACATCTCTGCCTCTGGGACTTTGACTAGAAGAATCCTGCAGTTTCCCAGGGAGAAGAACTTGCTGAAATAAGTAGCCTAATTTGAAAACTTACTTAGGAGAGCACCACAGCACACTGCAAATGGGATAAGAAAGTTCTTCCTGGATGAGAGAAGATTATTCTTCCTGCCCACATGCTGCCACACCCTTCCCTGTCCTGTAACAGAATGAAAAACGGAACAGAAAGAGCCTATGCCTGCGTACAAAAACTTGAGACACGGGACATCAGAAAACTGCAGAGAAATGCCACAATCAGGAAGAAAACATTCCAGCTAACTGAGGAGGGGAAGAAGAAGCAACACTTCCTTCGAGACCCAGAGATTTTCTTTCAGGAAAACTACTTAAAGGAGTATTGTTTCCTTGCCTGGTTCCAAAAGGCAGAGCTTAGGCCTTGTGTAAGCCTTGAGAAAAGATTTATACCATGAAGCCCAGTTTACAGATGTACCAAAATGAGGCAAATAATGAGAAAAAGTATTTTGGACACATCTGTTGTACCTTCCACAAGTTAGCTTTTTGTGTTCCCCTGATGAGCATCATGGCTTCTATGCAGTTACTTCTTAGATGCACAACAGTATAATTGATCATAAATGTCTCTAGTGCCCCTTCACTGTACAAGTACACAATAGGAGGCTACAAGCCTGACATCTGAAAGTTAATTCAATTCCAAGTCTAATATATAAGCATCTTGTTACCTGTGTGTATTCTGCATCTCACTCCTTGATCTTGTACATGTACTATTTTTTACTTACCCAGAAAATCACTAACCTCATCAATATTTAAATACAAGATTAGTCTGGTGTGAACCATTCTTTGGCAGGTTTTGTTGAATTCTATCCTCTGTTCCATTCACCTCAATTTTTCATTATAATTTCTTTCAAAATCTTTTCCTCCTTTACTGAATGCTATTTAAGTTTTGTTTATGGAAGGCTACTAACAGAGCCATTAGCCTGAAAAGCTAGCTATTCATCTGTGGTGCTATTATTTTATACACACAAGAGTGTGTAGGCTAAATGTAAACTTTAAATGTATGTATTTAAAATATAGGAAATTCAGAGTTGCTACTTTCTTAATTTCTACTGAGTCAGATTAAAGAATTGGTTTTTACTGGCAAATTTCAAATCTTGTACATGGTTTTCAGTGCTGCTTTTACACAGAGAAATCACAGGATATGTTGAGAGAGCAGAAGAAACTCCAGGACTGTCCTCTAAGGCTCTCCTGTGCCAAATTCTTTGCTCTTGCTTGCGGTGTGTGCCCAGTCTTTGTATTGCATCCCCTCAGCTTTGGCTCCATCCTCCTTCCCTTAGCCCTTGGCCTCTGATCTATGTCCAGAAACCAGTGCCCTACAGAGAGATCCTCAACTCACCTAGGGCTGGGGAGTGCACAAACTCCATCTCTCACCCTCCTGCTTCCAGGACCGGGGAACAAAAGCACAGAGCAGCTCCACTGGTGGCTCCCCCTTGGTGCTACAGGGTCTGGGAAAGGGTCTGAGATGGAAGGTTCCAAGGCTGATTTTCCAGCTGCTCGATTAGGACATCCCAGTGAGCTCAGGGACACATGCTCTGCTCCCTCCGTGCCTAAAGGAGCAGATGTGCTATTTCAGAGATATTTCAGAATTATGGAAAAAATTCCTGCTGCCAGCTGATTTTTTCTTTCTTCTAATGCCTTCTGCTGCCACTCTTGATTCCTAAAAGCCATTTTCCTTCTCTTTCTGGATAAAAAGGTACTTCTGAATTTTAGCTACTCTTAGTCAACTTGAACCTCTGTCCCATATTGAATGTGTTCCACCTGCACTACATTTTTTTAAGCTCATCACTTGAAGGCTAAATAATTTTCTCAATATGTTTTAACATTTTTTAGAAGGCTTATTTCACCCTAATATTTGGTGTTCTTTACTTTTTCCTTTGCTGTTTGCTGGATATGCTCACTCCTACCATCATTCACAGACAGCTGTTGACTCAAATAGCTTTGGGAATATTTTCTTACAGTTTTCTCCCTCTGCTTGTTTGGCAAATTCCTTCTAGGTTTTGTGATTTTGATTAGAGGAAAGTTCAAGCCTCCTCCACATTCAAACCCCTGAAAACTTCAGTCCAGTTGACTTTACTTACCACTTCCTTCCATTTCCCAAACTTTGCTTTCCTGAAATGACTCTATTTATTTGAAACTTAATCTTAACTTCTGCTCATACAATGCAAGGTAATTTTCTACAATCAACCCTATTAGAAGGTCCTTAAGCCTACACAAAATCTAGACTGAAATAAGAGCAAATTCTCTTTACCCTTTTGTGTTTGTGACAGAGAAAATGAACAGTAAGGACTCTGCACTCTTATTATCAAAATGAAGCAATAAGATCTGTAAATACAGTTTTCAAATATAATGAACCTTAAATTTGTATGTTTCATCAGGAAAACTTTTATTTTGCAAATGGACTGAAATAACATATTCTAAAGGTAAAGTCCTGGCTTTATGGGAATAAACAAGGAACCGACTTTAGTTATGTTAGGACTTTGCCCAGGAGTTGTGAAAGCACTATCAAGTGTGGGAGCTCCCAGCCCACATTTAGAGAAGCTGGCTGTGCATCACATCCAATGTGTCAGGAAAAAGAGGCTGATAAAAGGCGTCTGGAAGCAGACTCATTATTTTTCACTTTTGCATGTACCATGTGTATTTTTGCTAAAATTCTTAGGATTCCAATGTGGTGAGAAAATGTTGACCTAAAAGTGAAATATAAACTTAAATACAGACCCAAACTAAATCATAGGTGTTATAGTCATGTGCACTGGAGCTCAGACATTATCTTCACAGTTTTTTCTTTTAGCTTAGTCTGCTTTTCTTTATTAGTCTTGTAACTAAAAATGGATAAAAAAATTCTAATAAGAATTCATTTGAATTTTCCTTCCTCATATAAAAACCACAGGCATAGACTACCCTAATTTGTAACTTCATGATACTCAATATTCAAGGAGCATTCAGGTATCTAGGCTGCACTGTAAAAGTCCTTGCAAGTCTTGGAAATTCAGTGCAACTGTTTACTCCATAAAATATTCCAGGCATTCATTAACTTGTTTTGCACAAGAGTTTCCATAATTTACCCAGAAGAGAGAAGTAGCATGCCACAAACAACAGACAGAAAAATCCCAATAAGATAGGCACGAGGCCATCTACCCTCTAACACATTTGTGTACTGGGGGATGGTGAGAGTGGGTGTGAAACAGGAGTGCACGGGGCCACCATCCAAGTTGGCACAAGTAATTTCCAGATAGCTTAAACATCCTTACAGGCTGCTTCAGTCCAACCCTGGGGAGTGGGATGTCACCAAAGGATTGAGGAGGTGTTAGACCCTGTCTCTGTGGCAGCACAGAGCAGAGAGCAAGGCAAACCCTTCCACCACAAGCAGCTCCTTGCAGATGTTGATGGTGTCCTTACATCAAATATTCAAAACTTAGGAGCATTAAATAGTGTGGGGAAGTATTAAGTTCCCATTTTCCAGTCAGATGCTTTTTTCAATACAATATTGTTTTTTAAGAACATTATTATTCTTTGGCATTTCATATTCTGTGTACAATTACAAGTAAAATTTAAAAACTGGACTTGAACTCATGGTTGGCTTAAGTGCTTGTGAAATCTTCCCCAGAAGAATTTAAAAATTTCTCAGCGTGGGAATTGTATAAGAAATACATACAAATCCTAATTACTTGTCCAAGGGAACAAGGTTTTTATACATTCACTAGTTTTATTTGAAGGACTCTACTATGTTTTTATTCTATTTCTTCTTTTCCTCAGAGAGATGACCACAAGGTTTGAGACATCTGAAGGAGCAGATTTGTACCCAGCTCATGAGGTTTTCACATCCCAGGAGTTCTCTTTAGCCTATCCACTCTTTATGACAAAGCCTGTTCTCCTTTGCTACCTGTCTTGAATCTGTAAACAAATATACATAAGAGAGGAAACATGAGCAGGAGGAACAAATCAGGGTAGACCACATGTTATAATGAAACATACAGCTTTTCTTCTTCACTACTATTTACTAGAGAATAGATATCAGGTTTCTGATGGACCAAACCAACTGCAGCAGGCTTTATAGACAAATGACATTTTAAAAAACCTTTTAGATCCAGGTTTCTCATGATTCCTCCTGGCAAAGAATTAATCAGTTCAGCATGTAAGGGGGTGTTTTGGTCACTGTTGAGTTGATGTCTGAATTGCATGTAGACAAAACAGTCTGTTTATTTTTCTTTCAAAGAACAAGCTTTGTTGTTTCATGAAGGATTACGACTCATATTTTTTCCTGAAAGGAAAAAAAATAATATCTGTACTTATATTTTTTGTTCTGTGAGCATGTTATTTTTAACTTGGGTGGTAAGATAACATTGTACCTAATAAATTGTGATCTTTCTAAAGCCTACCCTCAGAAACATAGTAGCTTAAGCCAAGTATCAATGCTGTCAATACTTATGTTTTACGATTTCATGGTTGTCGTGTAAGAATTCAGACAAGTAAAACAAGAATGAGTAATTGCTGTGGCAAAATGTAATGGGCATTTACAAATAATCAGTCATTGTAATGAATTACACCCATGCACTACAGCTAATTATTAACGCTTGCTTAACTTTGGGAGGAAGGAGGTGGTAGTTATTTGATTTCTGATTATAATTTTCTAGTTACAGCTGACAGCCAAATATTTTTCTTTCATTCCCAAATAATGGCTATTAAGCTAAAATGTGTCTGGGCAAATCTCCTGTGTATTTGTACAGTTCTGCAATAGGAGCTCAGCTCAGGGTAAAAGCCAGGGCTCAGACTGGGACACTGTTCTTTCTCACCACCATGCAAATGCATGTTTTCCTGAACGTGTTTCTTTTTCTCCCTTCTCTCATACCACTTGCAGCACTCACTCTTATGTTGTGAGGTGATTTCTCCTAGGAAAGAAACTCAGGGAGAAAGAGTGGATGTCTTTTAGCCAGTGGCAGTCAAGAAGATTCACAATGAGACTGTGCAAAAGCTGTTTGTGGCCACTGACTGTAGCACAGCAAGTAGAGGTGTTGGCATCACCTCTGTCAAGGGCTTCTTAGAGCAATGAACCAAAGACAGAGATGTGAGCTCCATGGGGAGAACTGTTGTTGGGTTAAGGAGAATTTTAGAGAGACAGGTCTTTAATACACCCTTTAATTTTGCATCAAAAGTGATGTCAAGAGAGACTGCAAATCTCTTGCCTCCTCATGTGTTGGTTAAGAGGTTAACTTCCCAATAAACCTCCAGGTAAATGCAGCATGGCACTACTCTTTCCTTTTCAATTTTTAACAAATACCTTACTGTACTATAAGAACACTAAGTTGTTTTTTCTTCTTAGCATCCTGTCCAAACATATCCAGTACCATTTTGTTAATGTGTATGCACCACATTGCTTTGCCACATCAGCTTGTCATCCTTGCATTTCATTCTTGTTGTCAGACTCCAGCTTCATTGTCTTTCAATAGACCATTATTTCACCTCTGTCACACACGATGTTACTTTTTATTTAAAGCAACCCTGGCTTGAAGACATTTAGAGGAATCACCTCTGCCAGTTCCACTGATGCACTGGTGAAGTTCCTATACCCCTTTTAGTCCTCAGAGGTATTAATTTTTGTAAGGCTTTTTGTCTTCTGAATGTGGGGAAATCCTTTTGTCGTTTTATTAAGTAGCTAAACAATAAATGAATCATAACCTTGTAACTATTCATGCACTTATTCTTTGTCACCCTGTGTCACTCTGGACCTTCACTAGGGCAGCTGAATGACTTGAAACACAGCCATTGTTCATACATTTATATAGCTATATAGATAATCCTCAGCTCTACCACTGAGGATTCCAACAAATGAATACTTATTTGAGTCAGTAAAATCAGGACCTTGTTCTGACTTCTTGTGCAAAATTTTTACTCCTCCTTTTCAAAAAATAATAATTGAAACTACTGTCCACAGACTTCCACATACTTTGTGGAACTCAGTATAAACATAAATAATGCTCTAACATGGTGCAGTGAACAGCAAACTCCCACAACAGAGGGGCAGGGACAGGTCCATGGGATGCACTTTGGCCACTGTGCTCGGCCAGTAGCTCTGGCAGAAAAGTGAGGCCGGCAGCCAGGGGACAACTTTCATCTCTCTAATAAGAAATGTTGGAGCCTTTACATCTGAATGCTTAGCAAACACTCCCATATCCACTTCAGAGATAACTGAGGCATGAACAGGAATTATTTGCTCAATTTTGGAATGTGATTTAATTACAGTTAGAACCAATGTCAGTTATGTGGACTTCTGAGTTATTAAATTCCTTCAGTAGATAAGCAGACTCCCTTGCTTAGCTCTTTGACACTCTTTTAGTGATTTTAATATCTCTATTAAATTACAGGGCCGTTTTCCATCTAAGAGATGTTCAGTCACGAGCTTAAGAACAAACTATTGGATTGAAAAAAGGCAAAGTTTAATTTAATGGTGGTATTATCAATCAAATGATTAACTGCCATCTCTAGCTTTACCTTGAGTACCAGACTCCTAGAAACTAAAACCGTAATAATAAATAAAAAGCCCTAGAACAATCTTAGAGCTAGGGAAATGTGGCAAGCTTTGAACAGAGCCAGAAGGAAAGGAAGATAAAAAGTGTGAATTAATCTTAGCCAGAGAGAAACTTAGAAACTCTAAAAATACTGCCTGCTGTCTCTTCCTATATACCTTCAGCAGTAGGCAACCACCAGCGTGTCAGTCCGTGTCTATGAATACACGTAAAGGTAGCTGATATCCCAAGGCATGTGAAATAGCTGCCACCAATCACAGAAGTAGTCCAGAGGATTCAGCAGGGACCCTGGCAATAACAGATAACAGTGATGGGGAGGGGAAAGGCTGCAATTCACCTGTATTTGCACTCACTCCCTCCCATTTTTTTCAAGAAGATGACTGTCACCCCCCAACCGTTAACTCTTCAGGCTATGCAGATGTAGACACCCAAAAAAACGCAGCAGCTTCAATTCATCTTTACTCCTCAGCAAGTACTTCTAGGTTAAAAGGTAGCTTTTAGCAGATTGATACTGAAATCTGTGTGGCATTTTAAAGTGAAGAAGTATTAATGGATGTGTGGAGCTGAAATGGAGCCAGGTGGGCATCCTGAGGGGCCTCCTACAAAATGCTGGCAACCAGCTTCTCACTAAAAGTCATCTTCTGCTGAGCAATGTATCTGAGTGAAATTAAACTCTCAGGATGTGCCATCTGTAATGCTTACAGAACCAAGAAAGTATTAGGAATTCATGCAGAAAATGAACACATCATCTAATTTGTCTCAACTGGATCTCAATATGCAGCTGAGCAACAGGAGCATACTGTACCCTCCTTCTCATCTGGATCCACCTCACATGCAGGCAGAGGCTCTGAGCAAAAGCCTGGGCACCTGGAGCTTTGGTGGATTGTACAGTTTATAATATTTTTATAGTATAGTTTATTTATAAACTAGTTATATAGTTTATTAGTGTGTATTTATAGTGTAGTTTCAGCTGGGTATCTGTCCACAATGGTACTCCTATCAATCAAGAGAAGACCCAACAGACAAAAAGCTGGCAGTTTTTGTGGCAATTTGGGTAAAGGAGAGTCACTAATTAGGACTTGGCTCCAACCTAATGGGGGGCAGACCCTACTTGAAGCAGGCCTCTGTCAAAAGGATGGAGATATTCTCCCAGTTCTGAGTTTTGTCCTCAGTTTATGCTGTAGCCTGGATGTCTATGAAACATCAGAGTGTAGCTGGCTGTGAGTCTCTCTACATCTGACAGGAAGATCTGAAAGAGGATTTTGAAAGAAACATGCAGTGGAATTTCTGTTATTTATGGCTTTTTCCGATTAAAAGTCAAGGGGTTTTGTAAGTATTTAGTGAATTGATCTTTTTCCTACCTTCTTATCCCTTCACATTTTAATCTGCCCAGTGGAAATGCCGAGAGGGAGTTGATGGCCTGTGGGAAAAGTGGGTAAAATCAGAAACACATTCAACGTAAGAGTCTGTGAGAAATCTTAAGGATTATTTTTTCCCTGGGAGAAAATATTGCTTTAAAGTCATCCCTAGTTTTACATGGAAAGGTGGCTTGGTTATGTGAGGTTGGCCCAGAAATTTTACTTTCATCAAAGCTTAGACTGGGCTAAGCTGTTTAATGTTTCTCTTCTCCCTGATCTTCTCCCTGAAGGGGGACTAGGTTGCTAGTACATTTATACTCTGCCAAGTAGATTTTCATACAATTTCCACCAAATTTCTTCCTCCTTTCTACAAGTTCAGTTATTGCCACGCTGCAGGGTTTCTTTATTAGAAAAAAAACAAAATCTCACAAAAGACATTTTTGTTCCAGCCTCACTGTCAAACTGGATCTTTTATGACCAAGATCTCCAAATTTCAAGCATAAAATTTAACATATTTAGCTTCTGTTAAATAATTACAATAAAATAACAAATACATACATCATATTACATTATCTCCATATCATACAAAAATTATTAAGTGTTGCCTCATCAAGTTAGGTGTTAAACACTTAGGGATGGAGTGTTCTTTGGAAATATGATAAGCAAAAGAAATCATGTTTTCCAAGTGTAAAAAATCCATTGGCTAACATTATTCACAGTTTGTCACAGAATGGTTTGGCAGGAATTCATACAGATTTCCTTGTTACCAGTGGAAGTAATTTGCTTTTTTCCTAAAAGATAACCAATTTTTCATGATAATGAATACACAAGATATAGAAAACCCCATTACAACCTGGAAGGTGATGGTGGCTGCTTGCATACTATAAGGGATGGCATATGGCATATGGGCTGCACATCTTGCAATGTCCATGTCCCCATGAATGCTGTCAAGTTGCACATCAAGCATCTCTTCAACCTCAGCCTTCCCTGCATAGCACAACAGTACAACTCTTTTTATCCAATATGGGCAAGTTCTTAAATCCCTACTGCTCCCTGCTGGACTGCAGTTCCACTGGCTGTGACCTGGGGAAAATGATGCTATTCAGGCAGAGGGAAGTAGGATGTGGCCCTCAGAATCTTTAAGGTCAGGAAATATTTAGGAAAAGCCCCTTCTGAGATTCTCACCTTGATGTTCCGCATCAGGCTTGTCCTGCTGCCTCTCACTCGTAATATGAAAAGGAAGGGAAGAGTTGTTCGTGTAATGGTTTGTATAAAAGCACTTAAAAGAATTGAACAGGAAAAGGAGAACATATGAGAAAAAGAGAAAAGACTTTACATTGAGAATTTTATAAAGGTAACTGGTGGTATGACCTAAAGCCTCTGTGTAGATGAGATATCATTTAGGAAATTGCATTTTTACTCCACAGACAAGAAAAGTCAGCCTTTGGTCTTATCTAAATACCTTACTTTGGGGTATATGTGATTTTTACTCATCCTTCAGAGTTTCTCAGAGGAACAGAAAGTGATGTAGCAACTGATAATCAGCATAAACAACCTCTAGACTTCAGTGAATTTTCCTGCACAAACAGCAGGAGGTCTCTTGTAGAAAGAAGCCTTCTTTCCCTGGATATCTAAAGGCAAATATGCATGTAGGATTTATTTGTAGTACAGTAGCACAAAGAGGCTCCAGCTGGGATAACAACATTGCTTTTTTCCAGGTGCTCTTCACACAGAAAAATAGAAGTCCTTGTGTCTGAAAGTTTACAATCTATCTAGAGGAGACAAGGTAAGTATTATTATCCCTTTTCTTGCACAGATCGCATTAAGATGCTAAGAAATAAAATACTTACTCCAGAAATCACCAGAGGAGTCCAGAATCTAAATTTCCCATACTTATTGCTTAGGTAGAGTGACCAATGTTTTCCTTGCCTCCTGCTTTGTCCTGTTGGGTCTGATCTAACCCAACGACAAATGTGGCCCTGCAGAGAGTCCACAGAGCAGGCACAGAGCCAGGGGCAAACCAATGTCCACTCCTGGACATTCCAGGTCACCACACAGCTCTCCCACTGCAATGTCTCCCACTCATGGGAAGCCAGGGCTGTAGAAAACGGTGTAAGAGGCCCCTTGAAATGGCCCGTGACTGCAAACAGGAAGTCTCCTTCCTTGCTCCCAAATCAGAGATTTCCTTCTACTCCAAAATATAAAGTTTCAGGCCTTGTGGGATCCTTTTATTACCACTATTAGTTTTACTTTGGATGATCTCATCATTCATGTAAAATTCAATTCCTACATGAGAAATACATACAAATGGAGGGGTAAAAGAAACTCATAGGGATTAACCCTCACTGATCTCCTTTGGGAAACTGAAAACTTTTTTTATTCATGTCCTGTTTTTCAGACCAATACCTTTCTGTATTTATTGAGTCTTCTGAGAATTTTCTCCCAGCTTTGAGAAATTTAGTAAAATCTCTTTCCTATCCCTATTGATATCCTGGCTTTTCTTTTGGTCACCTGTACAATACATTTTTGTTAAACTAGTATTGATTGCCTCAAAACCCCTCAACATTTATTAAAGCACTATTAAAGTTTATGTTGTAGTGTGTTTATTTATTGGAAAGAGATAGAACACTTGAGTTCCTTCATGCCCTCAATAGACAGCATGGTTGAATTACCTCTGAGTCTACCCAGCAGAGCTGAAAGACATCAGCAAGTTTATATATTTCCACAAAAGGTCTCATCCATGCACACAAAAATGGGTTTACCAACACCTTGCCTCCTTTTCTCCTCCTTTCCCTACACTTATTATTTTGCTAATTATCCAGCTATATGATATTAAGACATTTTTAAAACTTTCTAGAAGAAATATACAGTTCAACAAACAAATTCATGCAAATGTTCTGCCAAAATCCTGGGAAAGCATTTATCCCTCGTTAACTATAGGAACCTCTTGCACTTTTACTTCAGCCTCTAGCATTCATTGCCAGATGTATTCCTGCTATCAGTCTTGTCTTTATCTCCATATGCAGCCTTGTTTCATCTACTAAAAAGAAGTTGCAATATTTATTTGAGTTTTGAGTAATACCTGCATATTCTGAATCTGTATCCCCTTTACCATATTCTACAAAAATATACAGCTGAAGAACTTCGTGCCTTTTTTTGAGTGTTCTTTCTGAGTTATGAGTCAGCTTGACTTAGCAATTCTCACCTCAGCACTACAATTTTTCACTTATAAGACACAGCTCTCTCCACCCACCAAAAATTTTTTCTGTTTCTTAGAGGCTCTCTGTCTGACTGCCCAGGCTCAATATCAGTAAAGTAGTTATTTATCTGTTTACATCCAGTGCTTCTTTTCAAAAATCTTTCCATGTCACTTCTTATACAAACTCTTAATGATGCAAACAGATTTGTGACTCTCCTCTGCACTGAGACTTTATATTCTACATTCCAGTCTCATGAAAATTATCTGCCACATTTAATCAAATTTAAGCTTTTCAATTTATTAGTCTTAGCTGTCCTATTTGTGTCTCAAGTGGGATTAGTTCATGTTCACTTGGTCCTCAGTTATTTTCTATAATGTTGTTTCTTCTGCAACTTCATTCGCTGCTTGCCTAAATAAAGTCTAATTAAATATTGTCTGTTGTAGCTCCAGTGATTATTTAGTGAATAGGAGTTAGTTATTACACCTTTGAACACCTGAGCATAATTGGTAGTATTTTTTTCTCCTGCCTATTAACTTACACATTAAGGTGATCCAAAATTATAATTTTCATGCTCGGATAAGACTTTGGGGTCTACAAAGAACTGACAGTACCTTGCTAGTAGATCTTTTCTTGCAAGGCATCCCAAAATTTACAGTTACCCAGTTTCTTTTTTAAACACGCTTATTTCATTTTCCAAGAAATACACAGTGAGGTATTTATAAGATATCAGCTAAGTTACCTGTTGCAAAGTGGTTGACTAGGGATTTTGTTTTAAAATTATTTGGTGGTTTGTGGAATTTATTTCTTTGCTGAGAGGTGTACAATGACGTATTTGATTTTCTCCTTAGCCAGATTAAAGCCAGATAAAAAGATTTCTGCTCATACCTCCAAAAATATGCATATGGCTGGAAGCCAAAAAAGAAAGTAGGATGTACATCAATGAATCATTCTAAATAATTTATTAGTCTAAGAAAAGAGGGTTTATAGCTGAAACTTTTTTGTATTTTTAACCTTTGGTGATAAGGCTCTCTATAAGGTAACTATAAACTATACATAAGGTTATATGTCAAATTAATTGTTGTAGAAGGATGCAAATTCAATTTATACCAGTGATAATCCAATAGAAGTTCACACTTTGGTAAATAATTTTTTTTTAAATAGAATTGAAACACTTTATTTTGCAGATACTATTTTACAGTAAGACTTGCTATATAAATTTTATATTCTTATAGAATTTTTTCTTTTCACAGGAAAGACATAGAACATTTACATTTGCATTTATGTTAAAAATATGGCTGTCACTGATCAGGGAGTGAATGCATAAAACTTTATTTTAATTACTAAAGTAAAACAAAGGGACTCTCATTTCAGTTGTAGGTGTGCTACTTGGAAAGCTGCAGCTGATATCTCACTATTACTCTCATTTGGAAACTGAACATTTTCACAATAACACAGAATTGCGCTTGCTTTCCTTGAAACTCATGAGCAATTCAAGTGTAAAATCTAGGCCCCAGTATTTTAACCTCCAGTTAAAATATCTCAGTTTATTTTAACCTCCAGAGTGTTCTGTTCAGTCCTGTGTCTCAGGTGCCTTTCTTAAAACCCTTAAAAAAAAATGAAATCTGACTTTCTGTGTTCCAAAGTCACTTAACATTATATCATGTGTCTTTATAATTAACTTTTTTTTATTTATAAAGATGGGGTTTTCTCCAAAAGCCTGTTTTCCCTCTCTGTCTAAGAGAGTGGCACCCAACTGGGAAGTCTCACTGAATGTTCATAGGGTCTTTCAGCTCTCCCATTAAGACCTGCTTATTTGAGTGTTTTATAATGTGGCCATTTTTATTCACATCAGGCTAAATCTTGGCAAGTGTGTCCCCAGCTTACGAGTAAATTGTTTGTACGGAACTGAATTGATCTAGCTGTTGCTCAGCGACAACATGCCAAAAACCACAGCTCCTGAGGTCAACTTCCACCTCACAGGCAAGCCAGAGTCTAGCTAGGTGTTAAATAAACTTTGATTTGGGACACCTATGCCATCGATCCCTCCCATTTCTGGCCTGTCCTCTCCGTCTGTTCTGTGTTTACACTTTCTGTAGGAGCCAAAGTGAAGGCCATTTCTTTCCTTATCAAACCGTTAGGAGGATATATACATTATTCTAATCCAAAATATTTCCATTTTTCCCGGAACAAGATGGACTCCTAGGATTATCTAAAATATTTGCTTGGATGTTAGATTCAAGACTAGATTCACAAGCAGTGCAGATGAAAGTGTGGAACATCCAGGAATGGATGGTCCACGACAGGCCACAGAGCTCGTCCCCAGGAAAGCTTGCATCTGCCTCCAGGCCACTGCTTGGGCATCAGGAAAAGGAGAACCTTTCTGAGACTGAGAACCTCAGTCTCAGAATCCCCCCCAAGAAGTCTCCTGAAACAAGCTGCAAATCACAGTCCTCATGTAATGTCACTTCTCAGGTAACCAGATTACAGTTCTAAAATTAACGCATTTACATTTCAACAGTGTTATTAAATTATTATTTGATGCCTCTCAAAGTGGGAATTTTACAGTCTTCTCTTCAGAACATACTGACTTCATTCTAAATACATTGTATTCTGTTACAATGAAAAAGAAATTAAGTAATAATCTACTGTTGCAGTACTTCTTCCCACTTCTTCCCCAAAAATATAAACAGCATATACAGGTCTTAGGTTATAGCATATACAGGTTCATTGCAGGATTTTTCCTTTTTAATTATGAGGCCCATTTTCATTTCAGCTGAAAGAGAGATTATTTTCTTAGTACTAAGTAAAAACTAAGGTGTTGCTTAATCCTACTAGCAACCTCATCATATTATTATCTGTAGTTCATCATGGAAATTTCAGATGCCCTCTTGTGTCCCATTAGACACATCTAAAAATGGAATAAGGCCCAGTAGTGCATATTTAACACTAAATTTTGTTGAACAGCTAAGCTGGTATGTGGCACTGCGTTCAATTGAGTCATTCTTTTGCTGCCTTAATCATAAGTAATTTAAAAGTTTTAGTTTCCCAGTTCAACACTGTTAATGGACAGATAAAGTTTATATATTTCCTATGTGTCCTGCTGTGCATCTTACAGTCTGCTGTCAATTGGCATGTAAAATCAATTATTTTTTTTAAATGAAATGGCTTACAATTACTTTGTCTAATTCAATGTTTTTAACCTTTGCCCTTTGGAAATCTTTCTATTGCACAGCACTCAGTCCTCAACAAGGTAAATTAAATCCTGTATCATTTTATGCCACTTCTGTCTGCACAAATATTTGGCTTTTATACAAGGAAGTAGTATAAGAAAAAAGTTATCATATTTTTCTTATTATTTTCCTGTTGATGCAAACTTTATAAAAGCTTTTGACCAGTGGCACTCTTTGCTGAGAAACCATGTTTGCTCAGTGCAGGTAAGTACCAAACAGGGGTAAGCTTGGTATAATTCAGTTTCAAATGTTACAGTACAGACTGTAACTCTCTACAACATCCCGAAGAGTTCAATAACCACACAGAGTGAATATCAGCTAGGTCATCTTTTTCATAGACATGACACTTAAAATTAATCTAAAATTAAAAATCTGCACATAATTTTTTGTTAAATTTAGCTTTCAATGAACAAAGCATTTAAGCTTTTGCAGTTCATTATGGAAAGTCCTTTGCAGAAGGGTAGACCTCAATATCAGAATGTATCTTCTGGAGGATTTAATCTTCCTCTAGTTTATTCACCCTGTCCCAGCCAATAACTATTTCAGGGCTGCCCTCAGACATGGCCCTCCTTTTGCCTGACCCATTTGCAGGCTAGATACAAAAAGGATGAGATAAGCTGGCATGCAGACACACACCCAGCATCTACTGCCAAGGCAACAGGGACAGGATGTTTCAGATAAAGAAGGGATGACATTTTGGTCCTGCCAACACCCACAATTTCCTTCAGGAGAGGCCAGCTTTTCCAGTAGATCTAGAAGTCCTCTGAGTAAACACTTTGCACTTGGCTTACCTTGAGTTTGACTGACTGAGACAAGTACAAAACATGACTTTCAACTATGCTATTTAGAAACTGGAATCTGGGCTCTTCCTTCCACATGTATATATATCATGAAGACATTTCTCATGCCTTCTTACATCATGGCCTGAGAAGACATAATCTGATCCTGGAGTATCTATCTTCTGCATGACTCTGACACACATCTTTGGCCACTTGTGATATTACTTCATTTCAGCACTTTAATCAGGTTTGTGCACTCAGGCAGGTGTTATACTGAAAGACAATAGTCTAAATAGCAGGTGGCTACTCACAACCTGTCAACAAAGGTATTTTGCACGCAAAATTAGAAAAGGACAAGAAAATCTGTAGCTGTGAATAAATGAAAAAAAAATGAGCAAGTTTAGTTAAATTATTTTCTTATCTGTCTTTTAAATTTCACTAAATGAAATGGGCTGAAACATTTTATTTCACAGCAAACAACTCTGTTGTGTGATGTTGGGCATGGAAAACTCCTGCCTTTACCTTCCTGCAGCACTACATGTTCCAGCAGGGTAGTAGCTGAGAATGTTCTCAGGAACACCAGAGCACAGGAAAGAATCTGTTAATTGTCCTTTGGAAGCCTTTTTATGAACACAGGAAGGGAGTGCCGTGTCCATTTAGAGAGAAACGTATGAGTTTGGAGCACAACACTCTCTATGAGAAGTCATTGGAGTCTGGCACTGTGGAAAGCAGTATGCAGCCAGCTCACATGGTGTCAGACACTGGCGTTTTTCAGCCTCTCAGATGTCCTCACAGTTCATCAGAAAACAAGTAGAAAATCCTCTCTGTGTGCCTCCCTAAATGTACATTAAGTATTGTTGAGGCATGTCTGCTGAAAGACCTCAAAGCCCTCTGAGCTAAAGCGGCTGCAGAGTGCAAGGGGAGCAGTTGCACACAGGCCCCGCTACTCGAGAAAAGAGACCTGCTTTAAGTTAAGTCAGGGGAAGTTAAGATTGGATATTTATGAACATTTCTTCATGGAAAGGGTTGTTAAACACTGGAACAGACTGCCCAGGGAAGTGGTTGACTCATTATCCCTGGAGGCATTTAAAAGATTTGTAGTTGTGGCACTTGGGGACATGGCTTTGTGGTGGACTTGGCAGTGCTGGGTTCATGGTCAGACTTGATGATCTTAAAGGCTTTTTCCAACCAAAATGACCCTATGATTCTAAGATGCTCTCCTCATAACCTTCTGCCACCTCCAGTGTGCCTAAAGACACAAATATTTATGTTAAGACCTTAGAAACTGCAATGGTTGAGTACACACGTGGTGTATTAGGGGACAGGCTACACAGTGTCACCACAGGTGATCATATCTCTGATGGTGAACCAGATTTAGATTGTCTCACACTCTTTAAAAACAGTGATATAAAGCATTATAACATTCACCATAAATCTTGCATATTTAGAGATATCAGGCAAAAACACTACTTACGATGATTATTATGATTATTATTA
>VZTB01016953.1:41664-53167 GCA_013397245.1 Thryothorus ludovicianus | reverse complement strand
AGTCCATCTTGGCAGGGCTGTTTTCCATTAATTCACCTTTACAGCCAGTGCTTGGGTTTAGGATTGCCCTAACATGACCGATATGCAAGATGCATCTTAAATGCTTGCCCAGTTTTGTACTGA
This sequence comes from Thryothorus ludovicianus, assembly GCA_013397245.1. Lineage (NCBI taxonomy): Eukaryota > Metazoa > Chordata > Aves > Passeriformes > Certhiidae > Thryothorus > Thryothorus ludovicianus. Next base: position 53,044 of record VZTB01016953.1, on the reverse strand, counting down.
ATTATGTTAACAAGGGAGGTAAGAAAATCCATTTACCTCTACTCTGTAGATAACTTTTACTTTTAGAGTGTAACACAACAAATGGAAGAACCAAACCCCCAGAATTTTAGCTCATGAATTCTAATTATTCCTGTTGGCAATTTTTTCCAAACACTCTGTATGTACTTGGCTAGGAGATGGAGAATGAATATTTATTTGTCATGCAAATCAGCCTTGTCAAAGGCCTTGCAAATACTAGGTATGGGTTCTAATTTTGTATGACTCAGCTCTGTGAAAGAAATAGGCCTGTGTTCTCATGCTGCAAAACTTTCCAAAAAAATGTTTAAAAAACATTTCACAAGGAACACACATGACAACTTTCCATGCTTTCTAAGCTAAATTTTTTGTTTTCTATGTTGCTCTCTGAGTTCACACGGTAAACTTTATCTTTTTGGTTTTGCATTTTAATGTGAATAAAATATTGCTTTTAATAGAGGTCATTATTTACAATTTATTGCTTTTTATTGTATTTACAAACATAGTACCGTATGATATTATTTTTCTTTTAAAATAACTTGCTGCATATATCATTAAATGAATGACATTAAATTTTAAGCCAAAAAGTTTTCTCTATTTATAAGAACAGTATCATATTTGAAGAGCAGAATACCATGTTGATCAATATTTTCAGAGTATATAATTTAATTTTCAATCTATAGATACTCTACACCTATAATATTTGATGTCTACCATCCAGACTCTCTTTTCATCCTCTTTGCTTCTACTACCTTAGATATTAAAACCTGTTAAAAATGGAAATGCCATACAAATGCCTTCTAAAGAATTCTGCTGGACAAACAGCTGTGTTTCATGGCTCATTTGTTACTTACCAGTAATTCAATTTTGCTTTAAGAATGAGAAGACTCTATCACAGTACTTTTCAACTCAGAGCTGTGGTAGTCATAAAATAGAAAAATCCACAGCCTTCTACTCTATAGGGCTTACACAATGTGCCTCAGATAAGATTTTTTTTTTTATAGAAAGGTGAGAGCAGTGGCCAGCAGCCCAGGGGGCCATGCAGCCCTTCAGAAGGGCCTCGACAGCGTGGAGAGATGGGCAGAGAAGAACTGTCTGGAATTCAACAAAGGCAAAAGCAGGGTCCTGCCCCTGGAAAGGAACAACCCCAGCCACCAGCACAGGCTGGGGCTGATCTGCTGGGGAGCAGCTCTGAGGAGAAGGACCCGGGGTTCCTGGTGGGCAGCAAGCTGTCCATGAGCCAGCAGTGTGTCCTGGTGGCCAAGAAGGCCAATGGGATCCTGGGGTGCATTGGGAAGAGCAGTGCCAGCAGGTGAAGGGAGGTGATCCTGGCCCTCTGCTCAGCCCTAGGGAGGCACATCTGTATTGCTGTGTCCAGTTCTGGGATTTCTGAGGACCAGAGACACAGAGCTGCTGGAGCAGGCCCAGCAGAGGATGGCAGAGATGATGAGGGGACAGGAACATCTCTCTCAGGAGTAAAGGCTAAGGGAGCTGGGCCTGTTCAGTCTTGAGCAGAGAGGAGCGAGAGGGATCTCATCAATGCCCGTGAGTATCTGAAGGGAGGGTGTCAAGAGGATGCAGTCAGGCTTGGCTTGGTGTTGCAAATGAAAATTGGGAAAAAGATAGCTTAGCCAGTCTGCAACTTGATTTTTATCCTTCAGCATGAAGAAACTTGAAACCGATCCTTCTTAAAGGACTAGAGCAGTGCCTAATGTATGTCTTCATGAGAATTGAAACTATTAAGGAATCAAAGAAAATAAGTATGAGTTACTTAATCATGCAAAGTGTAGAACACAAAGTAACAGATGACTTTGCAAGATAACCAGCAAATATGTAACAATTTCCACACATCAAAAGTGGAACCTTGGCATGGAACAGAACAAGGCGAACTTTCTACCCATTCCTATGAGAATAACCTACCACAAGAATATTTTCCCGGGAGCTGAAATTAATTTACTATTATAGTGACTCTCATTTTATTTTTAATTGGGGCATAGCTTTTAGAAAAACAGAGAAGCTAGGATGAAAGGAAGTCTTATGGTTTGTATTGTACAGGAAATTAGACCAGAAATCTGTAGCAACATCTCTCTAGTCCTTACGCTAGTCTATAAAACAGTTTTGTGCCAGGCACTCTTGGGGCTTATTGACATGGTATAACGAAAGAATAGCTGTCAGCTTTTGAGAGACTTCTAAGAAATGTTATCTCTTGAATTTCAGAGTAATGGGTGTTTTGTTCCATTTATTTAATTTGATTTGTTGCTAGCAGAAACATGGAGCAGAAGCCAAGAGAGCTGAGAAATTACAGGCATATATCCAGCATCAAAGCATGGTGGTAACAACGCCAAGGCTGTGGGTTTGATTCCTGTACATGCCATTCACTTCAGTATTGGACTCAATGACCCCGGTGGTTCCCTCTCACAATGTTTTGGGAAATTTTGAAAAAGGAAACAAACATGAATTTAACAGAGGACAACTAGGAATGCTAACTCATACAACACTAAGATTTACTTACTTTCAGGGTTCCTCCTCTATTTTCTAGCTTGATATTTTTCCTTGTTCTATTTGAGCTTCCTAGGGCTTTGTATTTTGTCTACCCAACTGCTTTCTGATCCCTTATCCCAAATGGGTTTATTTGCACAAGAATGCTGTAGCATATCCTGTGGTCAAAGGGCTTATCCTTGAAAAACCCCTTGAAAAATCCCACCATTCTTCTACTATGACTTGTAGCGATAAAAGAAAAGAAGGAATCTTGTCACTCTAGTCTTTCTACTAATAATCAATTTTCTTTTTTTATTGGTAAAGTAGAAAGAGGATTTCAACTTTCACAACTTCTTTTTTGTAACACCACTGCGTCTGTAGCCCTGAATTACCTTGCTCCTGCTCATCAGACAAAAACTGTCCCTGTAAGTAGAAGGAAAAGAAACAAAAGAAAGCACAGGAAAAACCTAGTGTTTTGACAAGTCTCTTGTCAAGTCTCTTTCAGACAACAAACTCAATGCTAGATATTCCTAGCTTTGCTGTGATCTTTACCAACACAGGACCCATGATCTTGTGGCTCACAGCAATGGAGAAGGTCAGGCCTTCAAATACCGATAAGACCTTTCAGATATCTGTTCAAAAACTCACCAAAGCTGTAAATCTCCTACGGGCCTTTTTTCCCCCCGCTATCTACCTCCCAGACTACATCTTCCTGCCCAAGGACTGTGCCCAGTCCATGGCCTGTCTTTTAGCATCCCTGTAGAAGTCACAGAGTCACAGAATAGTTGAGGTGGGAAGAGACCTATGGAGGTCGCCCAGAGTAAAGAAACTGACCTCTATTTTCTTTTATTCTGTTAGCCATCAACTGCTCATCTCACAAATGTTCTTTTTTTTTCTCCAGAGCATAGCTTGAACTCGTAGTGCAAACAGTTTGAGGACATAAGTGAAGTGCTGAATATCTCAGAGTCTGCTGGGCTAGTTCAAGTGTTTATGTGGAATTCTAACAGTAGCTGCCCACTACCACATGTGTGGAAGGCTTGCAAGATGGTCAGAGTGTTTCCACTGCAACAATGTAGATGAACAAGTAGTGTGTGTGAAATTTGTTAACTGTTCTCTTCCACCGATAATGCCATATTTGTTAATATTACTTGAGCTTCTTCCCAAAGAAAGCTTTGACAATGCACACAGTTCTTCTTTCTTTGGACACTTACACTTAGATTTCTGTTTTAAAAGAGTTCGTATCAATTTCCAAGAATTTACTAAGAAGTATCTTAGTAACATATACAGAAACTTGCAAATTACAAAAATTCTCTAACATATTAAAAATTTCAGACTTGCTTAAATATATTTTTGCAAATAACTAAGAGCTTCTGAGAAGAATAAAAGAAGAAATAGCACCAGCTCAAACTCATACAAAAACAGAGCAGGAGAGGAACACACCAGCCATTAAGCATACAATTGCCCTGTTTTTTACTGTAGTGTCTATCATTAATTCTCAGCTTCAGAAACTTCTGTGTAAATTAATACTGACTTCCTTCAGAATAATATATCTGCCACTCAGCTATACTTATGTTCTAAGACAACAAAATCGAGAGAGGAATTCAGAGGGACACCTGTTTATTTAAGAAACAATGTAACTAAGTGAAAAAAATCCACCAAAACTATTTTAATTCCCCATTAAGAATGAATTTTCTTCCAACCTTCTAGTACAAGACTTTGTTTTACCAAACCTGTTCAAAGTAGTATATTACAGAGACAAAATCTGACCTGAAGCCAGCTCTTGAAAGCCTGTGTTATTATAGCTTTTCACATCCTTATTCAAGGCCAGGCTGGATGGGGCCCTGGGAAACCTGCTGCATTACATGGCAGGGAGGCCACTCCATGACAAGGGCGTCTTAACTAGATGCTAAACTTTAAAGCAGCTTCCAACCCAAGCTACCATGTGATTCTATGGTTTTATGATGTGACCTTTTTCCTCTCTGATGTGAAACGCCTATCTTTAATTTATTCCATCGCTTCAATTAAATTTGTTGTACACTCTAGCCTAGGGTTAAATTGGTCCACTTTCACCCCCCTGTTTTTAAGTAGAGTTATATAAATACTTGAAAACAATGAGATACACTTTTTAATGTCACACTAATTTAGTGAGTCATTATGTGTATATAATATACTATTTCTTTTTTCTTCCAAGAAACAGTTTTTCTCTGTTCAGCAAGAATTGAAAAAAACAATTCAGAATTTCTCCACTGTGTCTTGCATCTAGATAAAATGTGTTATATACCAGTAGAAGTTATCAGCATAGGTATTAAGAATCAAGTGTCAGAAAGAAAGGTTTTTCACTTAAAGGATGCAAAAGTTTTGTTGAAGTTTCTTTTTCCTGTGATGAGCTGCTGCTCTGATCTCTGCAGTTTTTTTCCCCACAGGTCTACCATACAATCTGCTCAAAGCTAATATTCACCAGTGAGTGCTACCATCACAATTTGATGAAGCACAGTGAATAAGGTTTGCACACCAAATTCCGTCTTCCCTTAATTTCCTCTATTCTTGCTCATCTACAGACGATAAGATAAATACCACTGTAAATATCAAAGCCACTGAAATCCATATGCTTCACAAATAAAAAGGGCCTTTTTCAGCTTTACTTGACAGCCACTGAGTACAGCACCTACTCAGAGTATACCAGCCCTTGCAAACAGAAAACACCATGACCACTGCTAGAGTAGAGGGACTTCCTTGCTGCGTTGGCAGTGCGGCCACTAGGCAGAAAGCAGGCGAGTCTCTGTGCCTCTGAATTAATCTCCCAGTACAGCAAGATGTAGAAATGGATTGAAAAAACCCTCAAAAACCCAACAAACAAACAAACAAATGCACAAAAAACCCTCACCCCACCGCAAAAAAACCACCAAAAAAACCCTCAAATACCAAACTATACAAAGATACTTCATCATAAACAAAAACCAAACAAAACAAACAAAACACCCCAAACAAAACTAAAAGCCACCAATAAAATGCAATGAGAAATCCAGTGTGAGAGTTGCACTTTTTGCCCCTCAGAAGGTTCTACGTCCTTCTAAGAAAGTTGTTCAGATTTGCTGCCAGCATCAATATAAAGGTCTTTACAGTCACTTCATAAATTGCAAGAATATCTAAATCAAGTTCATAAAAAGAACAGTGTACATCATGTTTCAATGCACGTACAGGAGTGAAAAACAGGAGTGTAAAAATGGAAGTGTGGCGTTCAATAGGAAATAGACTAACACTAAAGACACTTCTCCACTGTGAAAAATTCACTTCAAACAATAATTTTGTTGGCAGATCATAAATCTATAAAATGTGTCACAGGCTCTAGAACTAAGGAAAGAGCAGGCCTGGAGGAGTTTTCCAGCTGGTTCTCTTTCTGAAGTGGCCTTTTCAGTTTTAACATGACAGCAGATGCTGATTTAAATGATTTTGGCTGAGTTGCTACTAATTGGTCTTTTCATATGCAATTAATTTCTTTGTTTCTTGTTCACTAAGGGATTTAATTGCAGCAACATAGAAATTTGCCAATTTTCCTTTAGAGAAACGCCCATTCGACTTTCCATTAAAATAAAATCTTCAGATCTTCCGTTGCAGAGTGTTATTCACATATTACAGTAAATGTCTGTAAAATAGCATGTTTCTCTTCTAAGAAAAAGGATTTTTTGACTGTGCGTATTCACTCATTTCTATCTTAAAACCGAAGTATGCAAGCAAGACCATACAAGAAAATCTAATGAACTGGAAAAAGTTGTCAGCGATAGCAGCGACATGGCTTTCACACAAAGAGCATGTGTTCCATACAGCCAATTGTGCACAGATACCAAAACTTACCAGCTGCAGCACACATTTTCAAGTATCTTCCTCTCAGGACAGATTCAACCTCTGGATCCTCATGCCAAATCTAAAGATACAGATTTTTGTGTTATTTTTTACTTTATTTTCTTGGAGCCCTTGATGCATCAATCATTTTACAATGACTATTTTTTCTTGCCTTCTGATTGAGATTTCTTTTTCTTTTTCTGCCGATCAAGGTCTCCGAGAGATGTACTCTGGTTGGTTTTGTTGTGACAACTACAGATCTGAACTTGCCAGATCGAACTCAGGCAAAAAGCCAGGGGCATATGCTTCCATGCAGATTCTGATGCAGAAGCATCAAGTTCTGATAGAAAGATAGAAAATCGGGTGAAAAAATATATTCAGCCACTGCTGTCTCTGTACAGTGGCTTTATTTTAGTCTCTATAGCAAAGTTTTGACACTTTAAATCTCCTCAAGCCACAGTTCAGTGAATAACTGGACTCTGTCCCATCTTCTGCACCCTTAGGAGACGTTTTTCAAGCTTCTCTTTGCCAATAAATAATGCTCTTGCAGCCACAAAGGCAGCAATGCAATTATTCACTTACTACAAAGGAAGGAGCATGGGGAAGAGAAAGTATATTTGTTCTGTAGTACATTGAAGTCTGTTTTGAAAAGCCAGAAAATATTCACCACTTGTACATATCCTCCTAGTATGAACCCTCATATGCAATCCTTCACTTCCAAGTTCAGCACTATGTCTAGAGCCTTCACTTACAAGCTCTGCATCCTTAACAAGTTTTCCCGCCACTACTGTCCTTTTCACTATCAGATCACATCTTATCTGTATGTAGCATTTATGCCACTAATATTTGTAACGTTGCAAAGTAAGAGGAGAACAATTTGCAATAAATCCACTGCTGGCTGGAGGGCTTCCTCCCAATCATTCGTAATGGACTAAACCCAAACCTTGTTAACTGTGTCCTGCATGTTTTTGTAACTTTGTGTGTTATGTTAAATGCCACATAGAAATAGCAACTATAAAGTCAGAATATTTTTGATGAAAAGCCACACAAAGAGAAAAATATTTAGCTATATCTTAGAGACCCAGATATGGTATTTTCTGGAGAAAACAATGTATCAGCTCTGAGGAGTACCTCAGAGCAGATTTTGGCACACCTCTGCTTAAATATTTGTGTATATGAATAGATAAGCCATATTGGCCAGGAAATAAAATAACAAAACACAACAATTTTTCACCATTGACTCAGTATTCACCAGCATATAATTTTCTGTAAAACAGCCCAGTCTAAATTATGGGTACCCTTCATAGTATTTTATGAGAAAATACACTCCTTCTAAAAAAGGAATTATGAACCTACCTCAAAGAGAAGGAGATGTAAGAAATTAAAAATCACTGCTATTACAACTGCAACTCAGTTTAGAGATTCAAGTGAGCCAGTTCAGCTCAAACTTTCTTTAAAACCCAATATATACACAGTCTTTCTCCCATCTTTTACTTTTCACCTAGAAACCATAAAAGTATATACTTTTTAAGACCTACTTTTTCCTCCTTTCTGCTCTTCCACTTGTGATGTTGTTCCAGTTACAGTTTTTTATGTTTTTTCCAGAAGCATCCAAAAGTCATTCATAGTTAGTTGAAATAGCTTGAAAAGTTAGATTTGTGTCTAGTAAGCTAAACCATCTCTTCTAGTGCAAAAAAAACCAAAGCAAAATTAAAATATATGTAACATAAAATTTTACAGAGAGGACAGTAGAAAGCCCAAAAGAGCCAAAACCCCCACAAAATAAAGCGAATCAACCCTACCCTTTGAACAAAATATCTTGAAGATGACACAAAACTTGGAATGAATTTGTAAGTTGGGAGGAAAACTGTTACATTTTTGGTAGCTCTGAAGTTTTGCAGGGTAAAGAGATGCCTGCAGATTTTTAACCAGCAGTCACCTGTTTTGAAGGACAAGTCAATTCAGCACTTCCACTAGAAAACAAGGAAGTGGGTAATTGGAACTTACATGCTAAGAAGACAAGAAAAAAAATGTTAATACGGCTTTTACATCTGGGTGTGTCTAGAACCTCTTTAGAAAGGAGGACTGCCAGCAGCCCATTATTCTGAATTTACTAAAGAAGAAGTAAAAAGCAACTCTAAACCCAGCCAGTCACATTTATTTAAATTCAACGGAGCAATGCAAACAATGATGCAAACAACCTCTCTAGTATTGACAGCAATAAATAGATCCCAGTACTCAGTCTTGTCAACAACATGGCATAGTAGAGAAATTGAAGTTTTTAAAGTAAAAGGAAATGGCCCATGTATTTAAAAATCTGTACAGGCTCCTACAGGTATCTTAATAATAATTAGTAATTAGTATACTGTCTTATAAGCACACAATTTTACTATGATGTGCCAGAAAGAAACCTCCCCATTTGAAGCAGTAACATTACTGGAAACAGTGTCATTAAGAGTCTGGTAGTTTTTAAATACAGTAAGGCATTTTGATAAATAGGACCGTAAAAAAAAACCCAAAACAAAACCAGTGTAAAATCAGAAAAAAAAGACTCCCAACACATCCTCAACAAATCCCACATATTCTAATATCAACACACATGTCCCAGCCGAGCACGTGCATGTTGCTTGAGTGTCAGGGAAGGCTGCCATCTAAGAAGTGGATAATTTCCTTCCTGACTTCCATATAGAGCCCAGTTAACTCACTTGTAGTGCATTTTATACCTGGCCACGTAAGGCAACACACAAATTTAAGCCCCCAAAGTGGATACTGGATTGGTTTGCTCTAGAAGGAGGCCAATGTTCTCTCTCAAAATAAAAGCTTATAAAACAAAATAGAACAAAAACCACTATACCCTTCCAGGAAGGAAGCAGGAGATCTGGTGTTGTGTGCCCAAGTCTCCAAGGATATGGTGCAAAATGCTCAGTCACATTGTGTGACTGAATGAACACAGTTTCTTCTTCTGGTGCTTTGAAAACCTCTCGTCTGCTGACTCTTTGCTTTTATTGCAATTGGGTTACTTGGAGGAGCTTTCTTCTTTATTTATTGCCATCCAGCAGCACTAAATTCTCTGAAGAATTTCAGGTTTCTACCTTCAAGCTCTTTGTGGAATTCAGCTGAAATCACACAAAAGGTCCAAAGGCAGATACAATTATTCTCTTCACATAGGTCTCATTTTCTTTGAAAATCAAGTTGAAACCTCTGTTTAGGAATGCCTAGACTCAGATTCTGTGCATTGGCCCATAACTAAATATGTTTATTATGAAGCAGGATATAATATATTTCAAAATGCTTTGAATTAGAGTGTCTATAAAACAAACTTCTAAAATACATCTAGGCAGTTCATAAATGCCATCTCTTTATCCCCTGAATTAGTGCCAACTCAATGAAAATCAGTTTTTAAGTATAATATCTTTTTTGCTAAAATTAATTGCAAGCAAAGATGCTTTAAAAAGCATAAAATAAAATTATTGATAGCAGATTAGTTTAAAATAAAACATCTGCTATAAGAAATTTTTTTTTTCTGCTAAGGTTTAAAATAATGAAGAGAAGAAATAATTGTGTTGTATAATTTTCCAAAACTTCAGATGCGTTAATGCAGGGAAATCCACCAGTACCTCTTTGCTATGTTTTCCAGTTGACCACACTTCACGGGTTCCCTGTGTTCTTCCCAAATTTGACCTTGCTATACTTGTCTTTTTGTATTCCCCTTTTCTGACATAAGCTCTTTACCTNTAAGCCAATTTACTATGCCATAAAATGAATTCAGCATTATAGTACTTTCTTAAAAGAACATTAGTTCTGTTGACACAATCATGCTGGGGCAACTTTGCAAGACTAAAGGACACCAGATGATTACCATTTACTGAAAGTAAGAAATGTTTTGGATGCAATTTATTTTGGAGACACATTGAATCTGAAATGTATTTTCCACAGTATTCTGTTTTTCTCCCTAGGAAAAAAACATCTGTTCAGACTGCTAAAAAGACTTTTTTAATTGCAGACATTTGCCCTGTCATTTCAACTGTGCTTTTATAAAACCAAACCAACCCACAACAACAGGACTGAATTCCTTTTCTATGATCTCCATCGCAGACAGACATAAAAAAGACTCTTCCTAGTTGGCCAAATGTACACAACCTGAATTTAATTTTTGTTTTCTTCAGTGTAAGTAAATTGAAATTTCTAATGTCATGCAAGTGGGGAGGGGAAAGAGTGATTTTCCTGCAATATAAGGTATATTTTAATGTGGAAAATTAGGGAAAAGTTTTGTTGAGCTAGTATTTAAAAATATTTGTTGTGTCTCCAGTTACAGGCATGTTTCATCTTTATATGAGTAGCAATAGCAAAAACTAACAGAATTCAACAAGTTGTGACTGGCTGGCAGAAACAAATAACTAAGAATAGATATTAAAATTATTCTTTTAAGATTGATGTATACAAGCAGAATGGTATATTTTCCCTTCTTCCATCATCAAATGATTTTTTTGTCGACTCATGTTTGAAATTTAATTTCCTACAACTTGACTTTCAGTTGATTACAAAATCCCTGTACAGTGAAAAAGGGCTTTCACTATTTCACTTGTCAATGACTTGCTATCAAATGCTATCAAATGACTTTTCATTTCTCTGTGCCTCACTTGTACAATTCATCTTTCATTTACTTACATTAGTAGTCACAGTTACTCAAGCACTGTTTCTTCAAGAGCCAGGCTGCCATTAACTTTTAGCTTGTATTTTAGAAGTCAGTATTATCGCAAGAAGGGTTTGTAAAAGTAGTTAATACAAGTTCTCATACAAAAGCACTATCCTCAGACTCTAAATTATGTTCTAGTGAAACTGGCTATTTAACCAACACTCAATTTACTAATTCCCACTCTATGATACTGAAAAAAAAGTGATACATAGAATATTAATAATACTTCCTCCACCCCCACCCCTCAATGGGCTCAATTCTATCAGGAAATTTTACAGAGTGGGTTTATAACAAGAAAACAAACAATCCAACACAAAAAAAAAAAAAAAAAAAAAAAAAAACCCAAACAAA
>VZTB01016953.1:15257-37158 GCA_013397245.1 Thryothorus ludovicianus | reverse complement strand
ACTGTCCAGCCACACTGACCCCTGCCTGTAACACTGCAGGGGGTCATTGTGGCCAAAATGCAGGACTCAGCACTTGGACTTACTAAACCTCATCCTATTGGACTCTGCCCATCCATCCAACCATTCCAGGTCTCTCTGCAGAGCCTTTCTACTTTCCAACATTTCAACATACACTTCCAACTTGCAAATTTACTAATGACAGACCCAACACCCTCATCCATATCATCAATAAAGATATTGAACAGAGCTGGCCCCAGCACTGAGGGACACCCCTGGTGACTGTCCCCAGCTGGATGCAGCACTGCTCACCAGCACTCTCTGTGCCCAGCCATCAGCCAGTTCCTAACCCAGCACAGAGTGCTCCTGTCCAGGCCATGAGCTGTCAGCTTTTCCAGGAGTGTGCTGTGGGAGACACAGTCAAAGGCCTTGCTGAAGTCCTGGTACACAACATCCACAGCCTGTCCTGCATCCACCAGGCAGTGGATTACCTGGTCATAAAAGGAGACAAGGTTGGTCAAACATGACCTACCCCCTCTAAACCCGTGCTGGGTGGGTCTGATACCCCAGGCTATCCTGTAAATTCTGTATGATGACACTCAGTATAAACGGTTCCATAACTTTACCAGGTGCTGAGGTCAGTCTAACTGGCCTATAGTTACCAGAATCCTCCTTTCCACCCTTTCTGTGAATAAGTGTCACATTGTCCAGCTTTCAGTCATCTGGAACCTCACCAGTGAACTAGCACTGTTGGTAAATGATGGAGAGTGGCTTCACAACCTCATCTGGCAGCTCCCTCATCACCCTGGGATGGATCTCATCTGGTCCCATGGATTTATGAACATCCAAGCATCTCAGCAGCTCTCTGCCTCCTCCTGGATAACAGGGGCACCATTCTGTTCCCTGACACCATCAACCAGCCCAGGAGGACAGCTGTCCTGAGGACAACCTGTCTTTCTGTTGAAAACTGAGGCAAAGAAAGTGTTCAGTACCTCTGCCTTTTCCTCGTCTTTAGGCACTAAATTCCCTTCTACATCCAATAGAAAACAAAGGTTCACCTTACCTTTCCTTTTGCCATTAATGTATTTTTAAAAATATTTTTTATTGTCCTTCACAGAATTTGCCAGTTTGAGTTCTAACTGGGCTTTTGCCTCTCTAATTTTTATTCTCCATGCCCTAGCAACCGCCTTTAACATTTCCTGAGAGACCTGACCCTCCTTCCAAAGGCGATGCTTCCTCTTATTTTCCTTAGTTTCTTCAAAACTTCCTTGCCCATCCAGACCAGTCATTGGACCTGTAAACTCCTCTTTTGGTACAAAGGGATAGTCTGTTCCTGTGCTCTCAGGATTTCTGCTTTGAAGCACACCCATCCTTCCTGCACTCCTTTCTTCTTAAGGGCCTGCTTCCCAAGAAACTTTCCAAATAAGTCTCTTGAATAGGCCAAAATCTGCCCTCTGGAAGTCCAGCATGTAAGATTTATTGATGCTCCTCCTTGTCTCAACAAGTACTGAAAACTCTATAATTTCATGATCACTATGCCCCAGATGGCCTCCAGCCACAGCACCTCCCACCAGCCCTTCTCTGTTTGCAACAGCAGCTCTAGTGTAGTCCCTTCTCTGGTAGGCTGTGTAAAAAGTTGTTTTTTCACAGGCTTCACAATCTCGTAGACTGCCCCTTCTCTGCTATGTTGACTTCCCAGCAGATGTCTGGTAGGTTAAACTCACCTACAAGAACAAGGACTGATGATCCTGAAACATCCTCCAGCTGCTTGTAGAATAAGTTGTCTACCTCTTCTTCCTGTCTGGATGGATGATAACAGACTCCCAGTGGGATGTCAGCCTTGTTGGCCTTTCCCTTAATTCTTCCCCACAGGCACTCGACTTTATCATCATTAGTTCCAATACCCATGGCATCAAAAGCCTCCCTAATGCCACCCCTCCACCTCTTCCCCATTTCCTGTCTCTCCTGAAGAGCTCGTAGCCATCCAGTGCAGCACTCCAGCTGTGTGAGTCGTTCTACCCTGTTTCAGTGATGGTGATTTACATCACAGCTTTGCTGTTGCACCATGGCCTCCTGCTCTTCTTGTTTGTTACCTGTGCTGTGTGCACTGCTGTATGTGCACCTCAGCTGGGCTGCTGATTTCACCCGACTCAGGGTTACCATCCCTTGGGCCTGCTCTGACAGCCCAGCTGCATCCCCTTCCTCTTCAAACTGAGTTTAAAGCCCTCTCAAAGAGATCTGCCAGCTCATGGGCTTCAATCCTTTAGTCCTTGACAGAGATATGCATCTGTCTCCAGCAGGTCAGATGCTGTGAAAGTTGCCCCATGATCAAAGAACCCAAAGTTTTGGCAATTAAACCAGCTTTAAGCCAATTTTTGATAATGTGAGTTCTCCCATTCCTTTCATTAATGCAGTTCTTCACTGCATATAACCAATTTACTTCTTAAAGAATTGTTAGGTTAATATTTTAATAATACCCAAATTATCTACTCTATTTCAGCCTATAGCAAAATAAAATGGGATATTGAAGTGACTCACAAAATAGTATGAAATACATAGGTGAAAAACAGAGCCACCCTGCTTTACCCCATAGTCCTTCATAACCCTGAATACAAGATGATTTACAAGTTTTGTGCTCCCCACCTGAAGTTGAGTACGCAGTCTTCCTCTTGTATTTTTCCTTCCAGCAACTCCTTATGTGCCTTGCTATGCCTCTTGACATAAACCCTGAATACTGGGTCTCTGTGCAAATCCCACAATACATGGTGTTTGTTACTCCATTCCCACAAAACTCTTCAGGGCCCATTAGCTAAAATAAAACAAGGCTCTTGAAGAACATCTTGACAAAGCATAATTTTAAAGCATGTTAAGAAGAGGCTGGGCTTTCAAAAAGAGGATGAATATGAAGTATTCCAGCCAATATGCATACTTCTGAGATATTGAACCTAAGATAATTGAAATTCAGGATGGAACAACATATGCAGCCAGACTTGGAGTGAGTGTCTTTCTAATTAAAATATCTGGAAAATAAAGGGACACAAAAATTGGAACATGAGTTCATGAAATGAACTCAGTGCATCTTTAGAAAATAAAGTATAGTTGTCACATTAGGAACAAAAAAAAAAGCTAAAAAGGCAATAAAAAGTTGATTGTAGAGAAAGTATAGACAATAGAACAAATAAATAATGAGGTATTATATACCTAGAAATATATAATCACATCTTAAAGCTCTCCATTCTAGTAGCATTGTAGAATGGGTGTCTTTGAAACATGTCTGTATACCAGCAAGTTCTTGGGATTCTGTTGTTACTAGCAAGTTTAAAAATGCTATTTGTTCTTAAAAAAATTCAAAACCTATCCTCCAAAAAATAGGCAAATTTTATTTGATTCATCAGTGACATTTCTGACAGGCATTTTCTCAGAATACATTTAGTGGATGTAATTTCAGGAAATTATCAGTTGAATCATTACTGTCACAGTATGGCATATGCATTCTACTGACCAGGTCAGAGACAAAAGGTGACATACAAATACCTCAGTAGATGGCATGCAATTATCCTCCTCCCTGTCACTTCAAGCATTCAAATTTTTTCCCTCTGCTTCCAAAGGCTGACTGCCATGTAAGTACAACCTGCTCTCCAGTTAGGCACAGCCACTGGAGAAGGGTCCTGAAGAGGATCATGTTTTTAGCTTTAGGTGACTTAACCAGCTCTGCAAAACTCAGTACCCTTCAAGGCTCTGCTCCAAAACCTCTGACAGGCCACATTTTGAGTCTCTACAGGAAAAAGGGGGCAGAAATACTTAGAATAAAAATAACAACATTTAGTGATTAAATCAGGAGAAAAATGAAACGCAGGATCTGCAATAATTTTTATTGCAGCTGTTAGGCTTATTCCACTGAAAGAAGGAAACGTCTGCCTATAACTGCAGGAATAACAGTTTGCTATGCAGAACTAAATGGAGCTAGTGTGCAAATGTGGTTATAATAAAAATGGCTTCCAAATAAATAAACATGAATAACTGAAAATACATAACGTTATAACAAAACCACAGGCAGAAAAATTCTCAGAGTGTTTATTCCAAAGAGAAGACCTGAAGAAGCAGGAAGGAAAATCTTTATAGTTGTTGAGCACTTTTGGAGGCCTATCGTGCCCATTCTGTTGACCACTTTCATGGATATAATAAATGATGAAATTAGCGTCACAATGTAATGAACATAGTTACAGGAAAAAAAATCCATTTCCACTACTACAAGGCCTTAACAAGATCTGGGGAAAAGTCAAAGCAGATTTGATCTCTACTACTAATAAAAAGTCATTTTTTTCCAGTAGTGATGTAATCCAAAAATAAAATGTGTTTTCACTTCTGTTGTTCACTTACCAATAAGCATTCCTGATATCTGTCAGTCAATGTTTTGAAGTGTTATCTGTCACTTTTTATTAAAAAACAGCAAAAAGTTTTCTGTCCACTAATGTAAAAAGAAAAATTTTGGCCAGGAAGATGAGTCGGGGAACAGAAACTGAGAAAACCATCCCCTCAAAACCCAGCAGCTATTTCAGATATTTCAGCCATTCATGTTCTGTAGGATTCAGAACCATCTTCCATGCTGGTTACCAGGGAAACAGCTCTCATGCATTCTAAAATCCCACATGTTAAAAGCACATTCTGGAGAATTTTTCCCTGCTGATGAAAGGGAATTTGATTCAGAATAAGAGTTTTTCCATTTCCAAAGTTAAATTAACAGAGGAGAGGCTCCAAACACATTTAATAATAACCATTAAAAAAAATCCGTAGAGAAGAAAAAAACAATTTAGAAATATTTATAAGTCCATATGGACTATTATTATGCATATATCTGAATGTCTGCTTCTGGCATGGCTTATTTGACACCTACATAACTTGATATTTCAATGTTATTTTTACTACCAAGCGTAAAGGTGGAAATGACAATATATATTCAAATAAGCCTTTAAATTATAAGAGTCTTAGAAATCTAAAAAATATGAAATACATGATTTCTTTTTGAAGAACAATTTAATAAAGTCCTTTGTTTCATTCCAATCTTCCATGCTACTGAAGTGCAGGATCAAGTTAGTCTTAATTCTGTCATTCTAAGAAATTCCAAACATCTCGGAGTAATGTATGGGAAAAAAATCAGCATTGGAATCAAAAGTTATAACTGCTGGTCAAATCTTCTAAGGTTTATCTCATCTGGTATGAGGCTTTGTAAAATATTTCATGTGCTTAACAAGCAAAAGCTACTGTCCTCATCCACCAAAGGGTCTGCTGCTGTTGAAAATATCAATGCTGAAAGTACTTATTAAATAATTTTGTTAAAAAAAAAAAGGTAGATCACAGACAATGCAGACACACGAGTGTATGCAGGCATTCATGCATATGTATCCTATAAAACTGCTAGTAGCACCTGGAGGGGCTTTAAATAGAAACAAAACCAAAAACTTTTCAGGAACAGCTCTCCTCAATAATTCTCTGATTAATCCACACTCGTACTTGGGAGACCATAACTGGACCCATAACTCCAGGAGTGGCCACACCAGCATGGAAGAGGGGGAAGGCTGTCTCCTTCCACCCACTGACTGCTCTCCTCCTAATGCACCACCTTGCAACTGGCCCTTGCTGCCTCAAGGGCACATTGCTGGCTCATGTTCAACTTGCTGTTCACCACCACCTTTCCAAAGGTGTTTTCCAGCAAGTCAGCCCATAGCAACTGGTGTGTTGGGCTGCTCCTCCCCAGGAGTTTGCACTTTCCCTTGTTTTGTATAAGGTTCTGTATTCATTGCATGAGGTTTCTGTGAGTCTGTTGAGGTCTTGATGGCAGCTCAGCCCTCAGGTTCATCAGCCACTCCTAGTTTGTCATCATCAGCACTTGGCTCCATCATTCCATGATTCTATGCATAAAGAATATGTTAAACAGAACTGAAAATGGCATTGCCCTCTGTGACACACTCCTAGTTACCTGGCCTCAGACTATGCTTTATGCTTTGCAGCTGGCCAGTCAGTGTTCAATGCACCTCACTGGCTGCTCTTCCAGTTCATCGCTTACCAGCTTCTGTGTAAGGATCTTTATTCATTATTAACTGACAGTGAATATTCCCATAATAATGTACTTTTCCCACAGAACAGAAGTCACACACTTCTGTCTCCAGCTGGCTGCTTAAGGCCATCACACTAGGTATACAAGCCCTGTCCACCAGTCCACACCATAATCCAGCTTTTGAGACCAAACAAGAAAGTGGAGAGAAGAAGACTACCCAGCCAAAAACGTCCTCTGTGACAGGCAGAAAATATGGAGGGGATGTGGAAACAGTTTGTGTTGAGATCCAGAACAGAAGTGGAAAAACTCTCTCACTCCTTTCTGGGTGGACTACAGCTGGGTTTAGTGACAGAAAACCAAACCAACCAAAAAAACCTAAACCACTCTACTTGTCCTCTAATGCTGGCAGTTGCAATACAAAAAAAATGGTACATACAATGTGAAAAAAACCCAGCCAAAAAGGTGAAAAAACCCACCAAACCAGTAATAATCTAATGAGGTCATCAACACTGACCAGTATTTCTACATTAATAAATATTCCTCAAATTATTAAAAAAAATAAAACTTCTATAAGAATTAGGGAATCTAAATGCTACATTATTGAATAATTTAATGAAAATGCAGATGATGATAGAGCTGCTACAGTATACAATTGAAAGTGTTATACAGGAAGACTGGAAGAAACATGCAGAGGGTAGGTAGCCCAGACCAACCTGCATGTTATAGGACAGCAATGCTCCTCCACTTTGAGACAGTTTTGCTTATTTCAAAATTATGCTTCATGGTTAAAATTTAAACTTTATTCTTTTTTTTTTATTTATTTTGGCAAGATCACATCAATAATCGTTGAATATGACAGAAAGAAATTTGTTTTTACATAGCTGCAGAGGCCATTGTATAGAGGCAAGACTGGAGTTGCAGCAGAAGGGACAGACTGGGGAATGACTGGCTGGTGTGAAACTTCACAGAAACAAACCTGGCAAGTTGAACCTGAGCCAGCAGTGCCCTGGCAGCCAGGAGGGCCAACCCTGTCCTGGGGGGCATCAGGCACAGCATCACCAGCTGGGCAAGGGAGGGAGGGGATTGTCCTGCTCTGCTCTGAGCTGGGGCAGCCTCACCTCGAGTGCTGGGGGCAGTTCTGGGTGCCACAATATGAGAAACATAATAAACTGCCAGAAGGCATCTAAAAGGGAGCTATGAAGATGGAGAAGAGCCTTGAGGGGAAGCTGTATGAGGAGTAGCTGAGGTCACTTGGTCTGTTCCACCTGGAGGAGACTGAGGGGAGGCCCCATTGCAACTTCCTCTCTTACTCTTCTACTCTTTCACTCTTCTCTACTGTTATGATCAGTGACAGAATCTGAGGGCGTGGTCTGAAGTTGTGCCAGGGAAGGTTTGTGTTGGATACCAGGCAAAGGTTCTTCCTCCAGAGGGACGGTGGGCACTGGAACAGTTCCCCAGGAAAGTCACAGCACCAGCCTGACAGAGTGCAAGAAGCATTTGGAGAGTGCTCTCAGGCAGGTGTGACTCTTGGGGATGTCCTGTGCAGGGCCAGAGGTTGGACACAATTGTACTGATGGCTCCTTTCCACCTCAGAATATTCTCTGCTTCCATGATTCTATATCACAATCATTTTAAAATGTCATAAATTTTTGATGACAATTACTTGTAAAAAAAAAGTTACTTAAAAGTAAAAATATTAAATAAAATACCAAACACAAACAAACAAACAAGCAAGCAAACCAACCCAAAAAGCCCCACAACCACCAGCACAAGCAACAAAAATCCAAAACACCACCTCTCTACACCAAAATGTCTAGCTAGAGTTTGAAAGAAACTTTTAAATTGGTAGCAGCTAAATACTTTGTATTCAAAAGTAGCTTTAGATTTGTCAGAATAGCTCCTCAATGTCATATCCTCCCAGGAGTCCTGGGACCAGTGCTTTCCAAACTTAAGATGGAATGTGATGAAGACACTCATGCATTTTTCATTGCTCACTTTCTCTGCATTAGTTAAATCAGCTATGAAGACAAGAGGGACTCTGGAAACCGGAATTGAAATCAAAAGCCATCCTCATTACGCAAGGAAGTAAAAACTACAGGCACAAAATGCGTCTTCTTTCTCTTAGAACAAAAGTTCAGCTCTGACAATAAGAAGTATTTCCTTAAGGGATCTTACCTCTGGCGTACACATCAAGAGGGAAATACCACCTATTTGATATGAGAAACCAAGCACAGAGTTCAAATGTCAGCCTGCATGTAGATTTGGCACAATCCTAAAAGAAGCTATAGAGCATCCAGACAAGGCCTATGATACATGGGACAAAGACGAAAATCCATGTTACTCTCGACAAAATCCAGATTGGCCGCACTCAGTATTAACACACTTTGAACTCTATCAAAAGATCATTTTAAGGACTGGTTTAAACACTAATCTATCAAAACTCACTCAAAACTACAGAAAAATTTTCATGTGTCATACTGTAGACATAGATACATTAATAGAGCAAGTACTTAAACTGGAAGTTTTCCAGGACAACATGTTTTTCCTTCTTTTTTTTTTTTTTTTCTTTTTCTTTTTTTTAACACTTTCTGTCATGGAGGCTGGAGTCTATCATCTTCTGGAGGACCTGAGCAATTTAGCACCCCAAGTTCTCTCACCTTTATGAAACTTAGATTCTTGACTGAAATTACTTTAAAACAAAAGAAAAATCTGACATTCAACACTCATGATTTACCTCTGAACCAGAAGTAGTCTTCCTCTCATTATCATCCAGTGATATACACTGATCAAATACATAAATTGAAAATTGTTTTTCTAAAATATTTGCTAAGATTATCCTTCATTAGCTGGATCTTATCAGCAGACTGTGATGCTGAACACAGGAAGGATAATTTACTCTTCCCGTAGTTCTGTGTACTTTTGCTTACAAATGAATAATATCAGTGTGCATAAATATCTGCGTGTGAGTGCAAAGAAGACAGAGTTTAACTCCTCTAGTGTTGTCCAATGAAAGGACAGGAGGCAATTGACAGAGACTGGAATAAAGGAGATTAAACATAAGAAAAAATCTTTCTATTTAATGTGAAGGTGACTTAATAGACAACCATTCTGTCCAGGGAGAGTGTCTTTATCTTTGGAGGAAATTCAAAACCCAGCTGAACTCAGTCCTGAGTAGACTGTCCAGGGGACCCTTCTTTGAGCAGGAGCATAGCTGGCGCAATCTCCAAGGTTCCTTCTTACCTTGATGACTCTGCTGTTTCACGACTGGGTGGATAAAAACACTGCCCAAAAGGACACAGCAGTGCAGCAGTCAGAATCTGGAAGCTGACTGAAACTCAGAGACAGGGACACCTCATATAAAACCTCCCTTGAGACAAAATATTGCTGGGCTTGAAAAGATTATTCAGGAAAAAAAGGACAAGAGAAGAACCCAAACACCATCAGTCCCGCACAGCTCTGGGAGATGAACCAAACAGGATCTTACCTACAAAAAGAGTGGTGACTACATGAAAAAAGTCTCCTTAGAGGCTGAGTGGGACCAAACCATGTCTGCTGTGCCTCTAGTTCTGCACACCATCCAATTTTCATGCAGATGTTTGGACTACAGACTGCAGACCTTTTATTATTCTCGAACTTTTTTTTTACTAGCAGTATTATTTAATTCTCCTCAAAAAAAGTACAAAAGGTACAGACTTTATATCAGTCAACATAACAGGTAAACAGTTTGGAGTCTACCAGTAAGGTTATGGATTGCCAGAAAAAAATTTGGGGCTATTCAGAAAACAAACATAAAAAAACTCTGACCTCCCACATATTAATCTTAACTGCCAATTATTAAGACTGATCTCATCCTCCTTTGTTCTTGTTCTCGCTGAATCAGCAGCTTCTCAGTTTTCTAAATACTAATGAATATTAATAGTAAATACTTCTGTTCTTGCTCTAAGGTTTCCTCTGATGCATTTGCACGATAACAAAGAAATAAAACTTTTTAAAGAAAGAGAAGCTGAATAAAATTCAAGAAGAACCAGTGGACGAACCCAGAGAGTAGTCAAATTTAGTCTGGCCCTTTAAAGTTGCAGAATTACAATTGTTTAAAATTTAAACTTGGTCTCAAACATTGTAATGGAGAGGTTCACTCTCAAAAGACACCAATTTGCATTTTACATCACAGCTAATAGGGACACAGGATTTCACTCTAATTTCTCCATCAGTTCTAAGTCTTAGGCTAGCCAAAATCGTCCCCCCAACAGTTATGTGAGGTGGGTTTACCTTGGTTGGGCACCAGGTGCTTACCAGGCTGACCTGTCACTTGCCGTTCTCAGCTGGACAGGGGAGGGAAAATCAGATGGAAAGTGGCTTGTAGGTTGAGGCAAGACAGTTTGCTCAAACAAAAGTGAAATTCTGTGCAATTACAAGCAAAAGGAGAAAAAATGGTTCCCTACTTTCCACAAGCGAGTGATGTCTAGCCATTTCCTGGGAAGCAGGGCTCTAGCACATATAGAGGTTTCTCCAGAAGGCCAACATTGTAAATAAAAAGAGGACCCCCCTCCCTCCTTCGCCTCTAAGTTTTATACCTGAGTGACATCACATGGTATGGAGTTCCTTTTGCTCAGTTTGGGTCAGCTGGCCCAGTTGTGTCCCTTCTCAGGACTTTGCCCATCCTCAGCCTGCTGATGGGGCAAAATTCTGAGACGTGGCTGATGCAGTGCCAGCACTGCTCAGCAGTAGCCAAAACCCTTCTGTGTTATCAACACCTTTCCAGACACCAATGCAAAGCACTGTGAGGGCTGCTGTGGGAAAATTAACTCCAGCTCAGCCAGAACCAATACACTATGAAAAATATTTCAAATAAATAACTCAAGGGTTGGGAAAACCCAGACTCTAAAATCAAGACCCTCCAGGCTGCTTGTCCTGGGGTTCACCCCATCATGACTCTGCAGCATTAACCAAGCTGTACACAGGAAGGCAGCAGTTACCTAAGGACACCATCCTTAGTTAAATTTTTTTTTTCATTTCTTATGAAGCTATACATAGCTTCTAGATGAAGCAGTTCCTTATGATTTGCCTAATATATTCTGTCTTTCCATTTACTTTTCTGTGTCATTTACTAAAATCACAGTAATATTCTGCTATTTCTTGTTCAAAAAGCTGCAAAATTAAGCTTGGCCTGAAACTGCAAGTATTTATATATTTGTGTTCAAACAGCTGCTCTGTTCAGCAAAACAATTTTTCCAATTATGCACAAAATACACTACTGCTTGTAGATGGAGAAAGTATGTTTTATAGTTATTTTAGTAAGAAAAAATACAAACAGAATACATATACATATAAAACTCTTAGCTTAGTGGCTTGTTTTTTGTTAGGCCCATGTTTTTCAAAACAAACTGCACTGTTCTCATGCTCACCTGTTTTCCTGGTAAAAACAGTAAATGAATATAGAAAACCATCTGCAGTGTTTCCAGTGAAAGCAGAGCAACGTTGTACAGCATGTGATATCCTAAAAGCAAACAGGAGAGAAAGAGAAAACAGTAAACACTATAACATTGAAATTGCACAGAGGTAGAGCATTGTACTGGAGAAATACAAATTGGAGCAAAAGTTACTTCACAGTATTTCAAGACACCAGCAGCAGAGATTAAAAATCTCTTAGAGTGCAATGTTTTAACAGACAATTCTTATTTCTTATAAATATTCACAACAAAATCCAATAGACATCAGTGTAGATGGTTAGAACAGTCAGATTTCTACATGGTTAACAGGCAAAAGCAAATGTGAAACAGATAAATGACACTGATGGTGGATCAGTATTTGGGGTTTCCTCTTTTTTTCAAATCAGTTTTGCCTTAGAAAAGTTTTGTAATCCAGCGTTGAGAGAAGCCTGCTTAAACTTAGTTCCCGATCCACGGTTTTGTTCAGTCTTCCTGACAAGTTTGTGTTTGCAGCCTGGTTGGTTATTTGGTGAGGCACATCATTCATGCTGCGAGCCTTGGCCCACGGGCCTCGGAGCTGAAGGCAGAGTCTGTATCAGCCATGCTAGCGCTGGCACAGTGTCCTCACTGCCAGCTCACTGCACTCACAGGCTCCTCTGGTGCTGGCTGGAGCAGGGAAGCAGCTCCTATGCCTGGCCAGAGCTTTGACCCTGAGACCTTTAGCATCAAGCTGTGGGAGCACAGGCAGCTGCCACAGACAAGCAAAACTTTCCAGACTGAGGCTGCTTCCCCCTAGTTTAAGATTTTGTATCAGGTAGCTTCAAGTATCTGGCTTTCTTTCAGCCACTGCTGTGGGCTTAGTTTCCACCCCCAGCCTGTTCCAGAGCAGCAAGAATTCTATTTGATGTGTGTTTGGTGTCTCTGTGGATCATTATAGTGGTTGCTAGAAAGACTTAAAGCTGTCATCTTCGTCTGTGCTGGAGCCCTCACCGGCATCTCGCTGAGATGAGCACGCACCTGCCATCTGTCTGCCAGTTTTCATTTTGGAGGGATTTTTTGGGCTTACCTGTATTTAATTTCTTGCTGATATAGTTGAATCTAGCGTTGAGCCTACTGCTTTGTGTTTTTTTAAGGCATACAGTCAGGGAATTTCACTTACACCTGGGTCTTGCCTGCAGCTGTAGCAAAGCATCATTCAGGGCGGCGGCAATGCAGTGACAGGGACTGGCAGCCTCGGGGGTCCTGCAATTAGCAGCACCATTTCAAAAGGCAAGTTTGATGCTTCTTAATACAGAAATCACTGACTTAGAACAACTACTATTGTCTCCCTTGAGGACATGAAACTGCAAACAAGCTGCTTTAACTACTGTAGCCACAGAGAGCCCCATAGCCACCTGTGCTTAAACTGCAAATACAGCTCTGTACTGGGGGTGATTGAGATGGGAGCTCCTTCAGGCTAAAGATCCCATGGGTTCAGTAATTTTTTCAGGTTCAGTCCTTTCCATTCTCAGTCTAGAATCAATTCCATTGCTGTTTAAGTACACACTTGCTAATGTAGCACTATGCCACAATCCATGTTCTGAGACTCATTTACAAACAGTGGAGAATATGGTCTTTATGACTTTCTAAATTTACTGAAGTTCTGTAAAATAAAAATATAATTTAAAAATCAATTTTCAAGATTATTTCAGGTGCAGGAAGCATTTTATTATTTTTTCTTTCTTTTTCTTTTTCTTTCTTTTTCTTTCTTTTTCTGTCTTTTTTTTTCTTTTCTTTTTTTTTTGTGATGGGGAGAAACATTTGCTGCATAGAAGCTGGATACTAGTGGTTTCTAATAACACTGTATACATTAAAAATTAAACTGTTATAGGGTCTTTTTCCCCTCAACTTTTCTCCATGCATGCATTCAAAGATTCCTTAGAGATTGCTACTTTACTTTGTCATCCTCCTATCATGTTTTTGTCCACTGGTTTATTCTAAAGAAAACAAACCTTCTAATGATACTTGAAATTTGAACTTCCAGAGTTTTAATAACAAGGAATAAAGTTCTGATTTGTGCAACTTGTAGGTGAAACCATTAGAAAATAAAAATATTAACAAATATTTAAACAAAAAAAAGGTGATATTTTTCCCCAAAGACATTTGTGTTTATATCCTGAATATAAAATATTTTCTAAAATCTAAGCTTAGTATTTCTAGGCCAATGGAAAACAATTGTCTCCAACTTTGCAAAGCAAATACACAGGAGTAAGTAACTATGAAACTGTTGTTTCAAAATCTAAAAGTGAAATATTTTAGTAGATTTTATTCATAGTTACTATTTAGAACACTTTCCTGACCTAAGGGTACAGCAGGTTTTAAAGGAGTCAAGATCTCCAAGTTTGCTGATCATGGAGAATGATCAGAAGTAATTTTCACTGAATATCTTGTAACAAAATCATAAAAGAGTTACGAGTAGTTCCCTCCTTCTTCTGCTTGCATATTGTTATTCTTCAAGAGCAGAGGCACCCCCAATAATTTACTGCTCTCTTCTGCTGATCAGGTTCTCATTGTTGTTATGATTCCTTGAAGATAAACATAATCTTTAAATTAGGAGGGTACCAGCCAAAAAGACCATGGAGTAGTGCTCTATAGCAACCAAGAAGAGAAATGATGTTTTGAGTAGAGGTAGGAAGCAGAAGGAAGTATTTATATTTTTCATAGACTTGTATTTTATGATGTGGTTTAAATGGAAGTAGTTGCTTGAGTAAAAAAGGTAATGAGTATAGGAGTGGGGCAGATGATGTTTTAGGAAAAACATGACAAAAAAATGTATTAATTTAAGTTCAATGGGGAAGTAACTGGTTTGTCAATTTTTAATTGTTTGCTTAGGGCTCCTTTGATGGCTCACAATGGCTTTCTGGGCACTGTTGACATGGAGAGGGGACTTCAAGGCAGAATACTCGATACCAATAATATCTCAGTTTTACTTCTAAATTACATATACCTTTCCTAAATATTTCCAGCTATGTATATTTTAATACCTACTATGAGTGAGAGTAGTGGTAGGAGAACATAACAAATCCTACTGTTATCACTCAAGTACTGAAAAATGAGAAATCTCTTGTTTTTGTCTGAGTCTTCATAGAGCGTGGTCATGTTAACCTGAGAAAAATGGATATAGATTTTTTTTTGGTAGTGTCTTCTATCCACTTTTCTTAGGAACAAAGACTTACGTAGGACACAGACATTCAAAGAGAAACAGACCTCAAATGTTATGCATATTCCAAAATTGGGAGATAAAAAAATCCTTAATTTTGCTCTAACACCATGTGTGGCTTTCTCTTTAGGATAGTGGGTTTAGTTTCTATTTGTTTTTCCATTCTATTAATTTGCTATTTTACACTTTAGTGAAGTTTCACTTCGGCTGACTTTTTTATTTTCTTTCGCACTTTGTGCATGTCATTGCTCAGTAACTCACAGTAGCTGCACTCCTTAAAAGGAATAGACTCAGAGAAACTTTGTTACTGGCCCAAACTAGTTTGACAGGTTCAATGACCCCAAATACTGCTGCAGTGAAAAATATCCCAGATTCAACCACCTTCCATGTGCATACTATTTAATTTACTCTTACCCTTCAACAGAAATGTCTGGGTTAAAGGATATGAATTAAAGTAGCACTTAGAATGTTAATAAGTAATTGTATAAAAATCACAAACCAGTCTAATTCTCAAAAGGTAAAACTTGTCTTTGCAGTAGGAATAATCTGAAAACAACCAGCAGCATCCCAGAGTTCTTTCTACCAGATTTATCATGGCCAGATTTTGCTGATTAATTTGCATGGTAGGCTAATCTCATCTGGACATGTGAAGTTATCCACTATCTTAAGTACTGCAAACAAATAAATTATGAGAGCAAAATAATACTGCTGGTGTACCTTATCTCCTGAGGAAAGCAAAAAAGACATTATGGATGACCAAATGAGGAAGCATTTTTCATATTATCATTCAGGTAAGTGAGAAGTAAGTTCAGGACCTCTTGTAGGTCCTAAAGGTTTGATCACATAGGAAAATTTTCCCAAGTAAATCCACATGTGCATGCTGATGTTAAGATTTACTAATGCTTTGCTTTGTAAAGATTTATGATGTGGTAGAATAAAGGAGCTTATTGCACCTTAATTATAAGTCAGCAATCCTGAGGTAAGAAGAAAGAATTCCCATTTTTTTATTATTAAAACCACTAATTAAGATTAATGTTGCATAAATATTTCTGTATCTGCAGAGAGTTTAAACCCATCATCTTCTGTTAGAGTGATGCCCCAGCAGCAGTCTTTTCTGAGGTGTAAGTATTTTATAATGCTAGTAAAAATACATTAAGTAACGGCAGGTTCAGAGGGACTTAGAAACATACAGGATTAAATATTGTCTGAGGAATAAAACATGTTTCTTCTGCTGGCAAATACAATAAAGTTTTGTACTTTTATATATATATATATTTTAGAAGTCTAAACTTCACCAAAAATAACTGCATTACCTCACACAAAAGTCTGTATGGATGGACATGGTTTTACTCCTTGTGCTCCACTGACTGTACATAGAAGGCAGAAGAGCAGTTCCACTGGATCACATCTACAAATATGGCAAAGCAGGAACAGGAAGCTTGAGTATAATCACTGTTGTTCAGTTTATCGTAGAGCAGCCAGTAACATTCAGGCAAATATTTTAGAAAATTTATCTGGGTGTTTACTTGGGCTCACTGCTGGCAGCGTTTAACTAGTGAAACTACATCTCATTGTAGCACAACAGCACCATTGTTCTACTCTCTGGTGTTTCTCTTGTAGTTCCTGATTTATTAAAATTTTTCATTAAACGAAACAAGAAGCTTTTGGAATTTTTTGCTGCAGGTTATCTAGGCCTGTTTTAATTTCTACTCAATATTTTCACAACTATCCTTTATCCA
The DNA here is from genome assembly GCA_013397245.1 of Thryothorus ludovicianus. Lineage (NCBI taxonomy): Eukaryota > Metazoa > Chordata > Aves > Passeriformes > Certhiidae > Thryothorus > Thryothorus ludovicianus. The sequence goes on along the minus strand of VZTB01016953.1, from coordinate 20,739 downwards.
AAGGATAGTGACTAATGGATTAGAAAGTATTTAACCATTCTCACTCAACAGCACCTTGCTATGGTCCCTTCAGATATACACCAGACATGGGCCTCTGGTATGCTTGATTCCTATTTTCTTCACACTTACGTTTTACCATTTGGGTAAAACCAAGACATTGCTGGTATTATTCTAACATTCTTAAAAGTATCTGTCTTTTTAGTGCTACCTCATCCTTTGGTATTTGAACTTCCCTTTAACAGTTTTTATACTCCCTACCCCTGCATTCTGATTATTTATGGCTAGATATTTTTTTCTGTGTGTTGTATAGCCTTTCACTTCCCTTTGTTACTGAGTAAAAATGGACATACAGCATTATCTGTATTATTATTGAATCTTCATTTTTAATCTAGCAAATGTCTTAAAAGTTGTGGCCTTTCTTTGCAGAACTCTGCTTTTTATTCTGTACCTCACTTAAAATTGTCCCAAGCTATTGCAAACTACCATTTTCAAAGTATCAGGTACATAAATTACTTCCAGGAAATCTTCTTTCTCACCAGTAATAAATACCAGGTATTGGAGGTTGTTCAGTCTGGAGAAGAGGAGGCTCAGGGGAGACCTTATCACTCTCTGCAGCTGCCTGGCAGAAGGCTGTAGTGAGGTGGGGCCAGTAATAAGCAACAGGGCAAGAGGAAATGATCTCAAGTTGTGCCATGGGAGATTAGGACTGATTATTAGGAAAACTTCTTCATTGTAAGGGTTGTCAGGCGCTGGAACAGACTGCCCCATCAAGTGGCTGAGTCATCATCCCTGGAGAAATTTAAAAGCTGAGTAGACGTGGCAGTTAGGGACATGGGTTAGTGGTGAACCTGGCATTGGTTGCACTTGATGATTTTAAGGGTTTTTCCAACCTAAATGATCCTGATTTTAAATTGTATGATCTTTCTGAAGAGATACATACATACATACATATACACAGAAGCGTGTGCACATACCTACATAGGTGCAGAGATGGGTGATTGATATTGTCTGCTGCGCAGTCATGGCTAAGTAAGCATGTCTAAATGACCTCAGCTTACTGCAAGGAGAGGGACAATTCCCAACTGGAGAAATAAAGGACACCCCTGGACTGAAGAGAGGATGCTGACGACGAGAGGATGACCCCGGCACCTCCAGCACTTCTGGTATCACTTTGTGTCACAGGGCAGTACCTGCAGCCAGAGGAACGCCGCGGGTGTTTCACTCGAGACAGCAGCGGACGGATGGCGACAGCCCCCCGGAGACGGGAGTCGCTCCGCAGGGAATTGGGGTGTGTGTGCGTGGGCAAGGGACTGGAGCTGGGAGCGAGGGGCCCAGACGGAGGTGGGGCTGGTGGTGCTGTGCGGGACCGAGCGGCAGCGGGGCAGAGCGGCTGGAGAGGGCGGGACGGGCCGAGAGCCCGGCGCCGATGCCCAGCGCCCCCGGGACCCCGCACAGCCGCCGGCGCCTCCGGCCCGCGGGCAGCACCGCACGGGCAGCCCCGGCTTTCCTCCTCAGCCCGGAACGAGACACCGCCAGCAAGCTGCTGGCCCTCCTTCTCTCGCCTTCCCGCTCCCCTGGGGAGAGGGCAAGGAGGCAGAGTCAGGAGAGGCTCTCACAAGGTACTTCTCGTCTCTTGACCACAGCATTCATGACTTCCTAATTATTATTATAGTCTGCGAAACCTAATCCTCTTCAGCCAGCAGCAAAACCATAGCTGTACTTTGATGTAAAATATTAAGAAATTTATGCTCTTGTAGAAAACACCTTTAAAATAAACTTGTTTAATTTAACACACACACAAAAAAAGAAATCAAACAAAATACAACTTGTAGTTTTCATTAACAACTATGAAATTACAATGGTTTTACAATAACTTTCATAAAATTCTTTACATAGGTAAGCATTATCTGTAAGACTATGGCACTCTCAGACATAACAAAATGCCTGGATACGCGTACTATGCCAATAGAAATGTGCATGTACAAATAGAAAAACATACTTAAAAGTGTTTGTACCTGTCTCTGATGAAAAAAGTAAAATTGTGTGGCCTGCCATTGGCTTAGTGTTGAATTCTTTATGTCATTATTTATACATGCCATTTTCCAAAATGGCATATATAAATAATGACATAAAGAATTCACAGCTCCTGAATTTACTGCTAGGTAGTATATGCACAGATATTCTCAACTTGTGTTTTCTTTAATGAGACTTCGTGTCTTGGCAAAATGCCTCAGACTTAGCCATTTTTATTTTCAAAGGAATTTTTATTAAGTGGTATGATGCATGCCACACTGCCATTTTCCCAGTGTATTTTTGGCCTAAGCATAATAGTTTTCCATGGTAAGAATGCCCCTTTTGCACCAGCAACTTTGCTCTGTGGATGCTTCACATTCCAGTGTCTTGCCTATTCTCACCACAGATCTCAGCACATGGTAATGGCCATCTATCACGACCTACTTCTTCTCTTGCCATTTGAGAAAGGCATCTTCTTACAGAACAGCACATAACATATCACATATCGAATCTCACCTGACATTACAGGCTTGACATCAACACAGGCTCAACATCAACAGCCAGCAGTCATATTTGTAAACTTACTGGGCACTTGGAGGCTCAAACAAGCCGGAAACTGTTGTCTGGAACGTGTGTGTAGGTTGTCGTAAGTCTTCCCAGCTCCTTCGGAAGGTTTTGTTGTTTATTTGTTGGCATTGGTTTGTGTGGTTGGGTGGGTTTGTTTGTTTGGTGTTTTGTTTTGGATTTATTTGTTTGGGTTTTTAATATATAAAAATGATAAGGGAGAAGGACAAAACTAGCTATCTCTGCTGTAGAGAAATTTTGTTCCACTAAAGCAGCAGCACATCTGCTCTTGCTTTGAACACAGAAACATCAGACACCATAACTTTCTGTTAAAACTTCCACTCTTTAGGGCCCTGGATTCACAGGTGACACAGCAGGCCAAGTGCATTCTGTGCACTTACTAGTAATGTCCATGTACCCATAGGCATTTTAAATAATGCATTGTCAGCCTAAGTCATGGAAATACACACTTTCTTTTAATGCTTCAACCTCAGTCACTTACAGACCTTCAACTACCAAGTTAATGTTTGGAAATTTCAGATAATCAGCTGTAAAAGAAGCTTCTTCTGAGAAGCAGATTTCTTTTTCATAAATGTTAGTGGAATCAAAGTTTTACTCAAAAGGCCTCCAGGCAGACAAGGGAAACTATTTTCTCCTAAACTGTGTTGGTCACAGAACTACTGAACGCAAAGACTAAGGGACACTAAGCCAGTATGAAAAGATTGCAGAAAATGAATCTGCAGCAGCTAAACTTATCTGCCCTTTCATTAATTTCTTATGGTTAGGACCTGTCATTTTGTCTGCTGTTCAATAGAAGGCTAAATAAAGGTCATACTCGTGGTCATACTCTTAAGACAGCGAATCAGGACACTAAATGATCACAAGTTCAGGAAAGGCATTAAGCTGTTTTTGTAGGCTAGGGTAAGACAACCATTCTTTCCTATTTCCATTAGAACAACTGAAGAGCTATTAGTTAACAACTCCTAAATTAGAATGAAAGACTCTGTGCTAGGATATTGAAGCCATAATATTTTCTACTGAGAAGACAAATGGAATAATAAAATTATGCATATTTTGCAGGTTAACTGACAAAATCGTTTTCATCTGCTTGACTAGGGACATAAGGTTTGCCTTTTATGCCTTGCACCACTACTATTCCTCTTGCTGCGATTTGGAGGCATCCTTTTAAGCAACCTGCAAAGTACTGTGAGTGTGTGTTTCTCAACTCTCGAACATCAGAGTAAGGGAGAAAGAACTTTTAACCTACATTGCTTTGTACTGCCAAATGTTTAAAGAAGTCTCCTAGAGAGATGCTAATAAGCCAATTTTTTTTTCTATGAATCCTGAACAAGTGAACAGTCATCTAAATGACTCACAAGTTATTTCTCAGTTTACTTAAGCTTTTCTCTGCCTAGGAAATTTGTTGTGCTCATTTACACTGCATACCATCATTAGGTTAAGCCCTGTATTTACTATCTAGCTGTATAATGTTTTGCTCTTCTGGTTTTTAATTGAGGATTAAATTTTGCTATCTACAGTGGAGTTGCTTTTGTTTTGTATTAGCAGAAATAAAACTAGCATGTATGAGTGTGAATATGTATCAAAAGAGAATTATTTAATCCATAACCACAGCAATCTTCCACTTGTAGCACCATTTCTATAATTTTTTACAAGAGATTCCAACAATTTCTAGACCATATTAAATAATACCAAAAATCAATTAAGCTGTTTTTACATGTATTAGTCATAACATTATTTGAACACTTCTGGTAGCTTGTGAAGAATAATATGATTATGTATATAAGATAAGGAAAACTGATTTCTTCTTAGTACTACCACAGCCTGTTGCAATTCAAGAGGAATAGCTCTATCAGTGAAATTATAGTCATGTAATTGATTTATATGTTAAAAGATTATTATGCAAAGGAAGTATCAAATTTGACTACATTTATATCTAGCCTTTTGTCTCTCAATTACACTCAGGTTGCTTAACTTCAGCAAAGTGAGATGAAACAGCAAAGTTCTAAAGCACTTGAAGAAGTCTTGAAAATGAATAGTAAATCAGTTAAATTCTTGAGCTAAAATATATCAGGTCTTAACTGTAACTTTGAAGGCTCTCCTAAAAACATGCTGATAAAAGTACTCACCAAGATACTAGTAGAAACATTATTCAGCCTTTCCAAAAATCAGCATTTGAAATAAACCAAGTATTCTGCAGTATGTGACAACAGATTAATTAACCTCTAGTATACAATTATCACGCTTGTGTGCACAAGTAACTGACAATTGTTAAGAGACTCCAGATACTTCATCATGAGATAAATGGAATTTTATTTTTAGGGAGTGATTCCTCTTTATAATAAATGTATAAAAGTGCAATATCTTAAATATTTACTGCATGCAAGTATCTTTTTTTCTTGTTGTTGTTGTAGCATCATATAAAGTAATCTTATGCAATAGTCTCTGCAAGAATACATTTGAACTTATTGTCAAATGAATGCATCTCTTCAGTTGAGTGCCAGCCTGATTGTTGCATTAACCACCTCATACAGGACTGCAGGAAAAAAGGCAAAATTTCAGCAACATCTTAGCAAACAGCTCTCTACTGACAACGCAAAATGACATATTAAAATGGCAAAATTTGGCCCATGTTTGCCAACTACCTAATCCTTCAAGTGATTGTATTCCAACTAGTGTTATAGTGTAGTTTTCTGAAAGGCCTGTCCAAAAGGCTAATTGTATCTGCCCCGGATTACAGGAGCCTTCTGAAGCTGTTCTTACTCACAATTTGTCTTTAATGCAGCCAGTATGATCAACTCTGTAATGACTACCATAACTGAGTCTGGTATGTCAAGAAGTCTTTTCTTTGTGGCAAACAGGATAAAGGAAAGATACCAAAAAAAAA
>VZTB01016953.1:1189-15223 GCA_013397245.1 Thryothorus ludovicianus | reverse complement strand
AATTGGCAGAAGGAACAAGATAAAGCAGAAAGTGCGTTCCTCTTCAGCTGTACTACACATCATCAGTTGTTGAATTTTACCAGACCAATTTACATTTAATTCACAAGGATCAGAAAGTATTCCAGAGTGCACATACATAAAGCAATACCATATTTTCTTTAGATGGCAGGAAGCAACTAATGAGTGTGGTAAGTCAGTGTGAATGGAGAAAGAAGTGCCTTGGACAAGGACACGACACAAACCTTGAATGTCATGCCCAACAACACAGCATTTTAAATAAGATAGAAAACATTTTCTTTTTCCTTTTTAGAGCTTACTGGAAAAGAAGTAGTTTCAGTTTGTTTGGGTTTTGTTTTGCTGTTTTGGGGATTTTTTTTGGTGAGATGAATTAAAGTCCAATTTTTGTAGCTTTCCATCCTTAACACTAAGTTTGACTTCTTGGCTTACTTATTCTTTTTTTCAGAATAAGTATGCACTCAAGGCCTTTAAAAATGAAAAGTGCAATACTTCCAAGCCAGAATAGCTAACAATCCACAATGTGTATAAAATGAAAGGTTTAGAAACTACAGCACTAGGACTAGATTTTCAGGGAGGTGTTACTCCATTTTTTCTTCCTTTCTAAGCTTTTGGGTCACACAATTCTATCTTTTTCACTTGGTCAGCACTTCTTTGAACCATTGGTCAGCCCAACTGGCTGAAACCCCTGAAAACTACACTAATAAAGCAGCCAAGCAAGAAGAGAATAAATAAGGTTTTTTTTTCCCCCACCCAGTTCATTGGCAAAGTAGCAGGGCTAACATAAGGGAGAGGGAAAGCTCTGAGCAGATGAAAACCAGGATCAGAGGAGGTCTTGGAGGGTAGCTCCTTTCGGTAGTAATGTGCTGTGAGAGGGGTCTGGTGCCTTCGTATCAGATACTGACACCACGGGTGCTCCTGAGGATCTGGCAATTGTGTATTTTGTGGCAGTCCATAAATATTCTGGAACTCCTAGATGTTTGGGACAGTATCTGACAAAGTGCTTGGTAACTGGGTGAGATGATCATAGCTTCTGGTGTAAGGTTTTAATCACAAGTAGGCTCAACTTATCACAGAGATACAGTTTCTACATCTATTTCATACATCTGAAGGTCACAACCGACATTGTAGTTTGTTGACATTATCTTCACTGAGACAAAGACATAAAAGAAATCCTTCCCTAGTGACTGATCCTTCTCTCACACATTCTACAACTGGGAAGAAAAATGAGGAACCATTCACTCCTGTCCTTGCTTAGAGGCAAACTATTTGCACTCCAGGAATCTCACCTCAACTGTTTCGTTCACTTAATACAAAACCAATTAATTTCTGCAACTTGCCTGAAATACTATTTCTTCAGTAATGATGATCTAAGATCCACTGACTGTTGACCAGGTGTGAGTCAAACTCCCAAACAGTACCACATAGGCCTCTTCCTGCTATTCCTATCATGACCTAAGTAAACAAAAAAATCTAAGAAACACACTACTCTTGCAGTAGTACTGCAATCATCCAAAAATCCTCACAAAATTTTCCTCACTGTCTGCAAAGTCCTGGTTTTCTTTTCCTGAGGCATAGGTTTTATTTCTTTTCTCCCATGCTTCTGAGCTTCCATTGTACACAAGCCAAAAAACCCCCAAACCTTTTATAATACTGTCAAATTACCTTCTCCACTGTAACAAACCCTAAATGTTTTGAACATCTGGCTGTACCAAAGATAACCTGGAAATTTTAATATTAACACAATGATGATGGAACATGTATAATTAAAAAGAAAATCTGGAGTAACAGATCTATCCAATATTTACCATAATACACAGCATTTTTGGAGAACAATAAGCCCAAATATTCAAGAAAAATTAAATTTCAAAGAATGAAGATGCTATAGTGTGAAGATGTGGCCAAAAATACTGTATTTTTAACCAATAATATTTTTGAGGGGCAGAAACTTACAATATTAGTTTTTCACAAAAACCATTTCTATCCCTCAAGCAACACACAATACAAGCATTAAGTGATGCTTCAAGAAGAGCAAATGTCATTTTTAAATACTCCTAAATTTAAAAATGCATCTGACACTCCTTCCTTGAAAGAAAAATCAAGAACAGGTCAAATAAGGATTTCCTGCACCATGAAAAACAAGGAAATCAGTTTAAACTGCATTTTGAGAGAAAAAAACCAAAACTTTTAACTGATTTACATTAAACTTGATGTATCTTCTGACACTGTTTTCAAAATCTCTATTACTTTCTTACCTGCAACATGACTACTGTGAAAAAGCTGAAGATAAACTTACAGTAAAATTCTTTAATCATCTAAATTGTGATCCCAATGTATTGACTAGATAGAAAAATTTCTTGTTTGACAACTGACAGAACTCAAAATGCTAGATAACCAAAAGGCAAAACAGAGGAAATATCAACAGCTCCACTTCTCAAACTAAAGCTATTGTTTTTCAGGATTTCTACCAGACTAACAAACTGGAAAGGATTTAGTTGTTTAATGTTTAAATTAGGATATATGTCAAAAGAGGGACTGTATTTTCAAGGGTGAATTTCTAAAATAGCATGGTTAATTAAATATCAGGATATTTAAATTTTCCAAATTACTTATATCCGTCTCTCCAAAACACAGCTACTTTACTGATCTCTTAACTAGAGGTAGGTCATGTGTAGGCCTTGTTAATATGTTGTGAATACTTCATTAGTTTACTAATGTAATAGTCTGCAGGATAACTATGCACAGATCTCCAAGAATAGCAGCACATGTAATAAATTAAATGTCTAAATTTTATTTTTTTTCATGTGGGTTAACATGTCTTTGTTTTCTCCCAATATTTCATTCTTTTGTGAAGAATGTTTAACAAGGAAAGGGTCATGAGGTTGAGTAATCTGAAAGTCTTCTGCACCTTACAACTCAAGGCTGGGAGTCTAGCAATATCTATATGCAGCCCTTTTCCCCCATATAGTTTTTGCAAATCATGTAGTCAATTCTGACTGTTATCCAGCATTAAAAGTCTCTTCTCCATTTTCAAACTTTAAAAAGTGATTCACAATCATGTGGCAGTATGATTAAAAAGTACAGTCCATACACCTTGACAATCAAAAGAGACTGAATTATAAAAAGTAAACTGCCCTTACAGCTGCATCATCCTACATCTTTAAGGGCAGTGCCAGTTAATTTGTGAAAAAGGCAAGTTCCAGGTTCCTGGAAAACACATATTACAGCTTTCTTGTGCTAGTGAACATTTAGAATACACAGGTTCCCAAGATATTTTCCTTCCCTCCTCCCCCATTTATAACATTCAAAGAAAACACATCATTTTGGCAAAGTTAAAAGGGTTTCTGTCTTGATGTTTTTGCCTTCAGCTTCACGTTAGAGGCACAAACTTCTGGACTTAAGCACTATAAGGCATAGTAGAAACCACCAATTAAAACAACAGCAACACCAACACCACCACAATGGAATATAATACAAAGTGGGAACATCTGTGTTATTTAAAAAGAAAATGTTTTGTAAACTGTCATACTGCAATGCTGTGTTAGGTGATTCATGTAAAGCTTGCCTTGGCATGCCGAATATTTTTTTTTCCAGAACATGCTCAAATGATCTAAACATTGCCACAGGTTCAACTTACCTAAAAAATACCAGAAAATAGCCCAGTGGCACACACTCTTGAAAACTTTTGCAACCACAATATAACTATAAANACTGAATCCAGTGTGGGCAATGTATTCCCAGGTTAAAAAAAGGGATATTATCAACAGTGGAACTGTGAAAACAGAAGCTCTTTTGCACTTATAGCATGATCAGGACCATTTCTGTGAAGCCATATGTAAGAAAGAGCCACTGCTCTGATCCCCTATTCAGAATGTCAGTGTTGCTTTTTATAATCTAGATCTACCTGCTTTAGTTTCATTAAATAAAACACTCTAACACTCCTTAAAATCGTTAACAATAGTGAATTTCTGGTTGTTGTTCTTATACCTAAGGTTTCCACAGTTTCTGAAAGACTGATCTGATGTTTTGCATTTTATCATGATATTATTAGGGCAACGGCATATATGCTTTAGTACTTATGTACAACAGTTTGAAATATCTCTGAATTTACTTTTCCAATAAAGCTATTAGAAAAGTGAAAGTAATCTAATGCAAATAATTCACATAAAACATTAAATTTCTAGTTAAAGCTTATGTTCAAATATGAGATATAATGGCATAAGTTCTTCTAATATGATTGTTTTCTACAGCTGTATAAAGCCCTGACAAGATTTGAGCATTGTTTTGAATGTGAATCATCTCTGTCTTGGTGTCTCCAATTTACTTCTACTCAGGAATGTGCAAATGATTTTATACAGCACGATGCTAGTACCGCTCTGTACTATAGTATTTTGTTTTGTAAATAAAAACAACAAATCCCTAGTCAGAAATAAACTGACAAAATTTACATTCTTCTCTCTTAAAAAAGTAAATAAAATAACATTATTTAAAATGTGAATTAGCTATAAGACATACAATACAATTACATAGATACATATCAATACAGCACATTCAATTTGCCAAAAATTAATGATTACAAAGCCAGTATGGATGCTGCCATATATATATATATATATATGTATGTACAATGATTATAGCATTCATAATTGCACTATACCTACAACCAGTTTTAAATTACAAGGTGTTTTAAGAGGGAGCAAAAAATAGCAACTGTTCTTATTATCATTCTTTTAGATTTGGGAGGGTTAAGGATGAAAAACATCTCATTAGTATTTACTGTTAACTTTGGTAATCAACTAATAAGCCATTCTTTTTCCCACCTCCCATCTATCATGCTGCTATGTGGCAGCTGTTTTTGTGTTAAGTGCACTCTAGTGCCAGTTGGCATTATAGATAATCAATCCAATTACAGTCTGAACTCTAGAGTTTTCTTGCTAGCAATCATGCACCTGGTCAAAAAACACCTTTCAACCTAAGCTGCAGAATAAAGGCTCATCCATGTGTGCTGCACTTATCTTGTTATAAAATTGCACATGAAAATTTCAAGAACGGTTTTCTCACTGCTTCATTTACATTTATAAATCTCTTCTGAAGAACACTGAGAGAGGCTACTTTGCATGAAAGCCTATCAAATGCCTGTGAATCAATTAACAACCAACCTTATCAAAAAAGGTTCCTGAACATCACCTCTCATCAATAACTTCTTGTAATACAACTGAAGGTGCCTTGACATTATTACAGAAAACAATCTCATGTCATAACAGACAAAATGAGAGATCTAAACTGTCTTTAAATTACCAGACTGTGTGCAGGTGCATGGCACACCTCATAGCATATTCACTTACATGTTGGTTTTGGCATTAGAAAATGGTACACTTTCTAAAAAAGGGAACATATGAGCTAAAATTATGTGTATTAATCATTTGGCAGTTGATCCAATCAGGTCAGTTCCCAACCACCCATTTGGCATTTCATTATCTTATGTTTCAAGCGCATTGGTTTTATAAAAAGCCAGATTTGGCAACGTGAATTTTGTACAATAAAAATAATTTTTCTACTGTGGAAAAAAGAACACTTAAAAAAGCTCTAACTTAAAAAAAACGCCCCACGCAACTGAGAAAAACACTGTTTCAGGCTGTAGCCACTGGGGAAAATGTAGTGTCTCTGACTTCTATTTGGCATTTGTGAATAAAAGAAGAGAGAAAAAAATGGCACATGGCAATTAAAAAGAGGTTCTAACATATTACATGTACATCCCAGATTGTGTCTTAATTACTTCATTACTGTCTTCTGTGCACCTTTCTAAACTGTAAAACTACGGTTAAATTTACTATCCTTAGACAACTGTAATTCTGTTTTACAATCCCAATATGCTAGTCTCAGAAGTGAAGACAGAATGAAGACACCCATGTAAAGAATTTAAAAATCACAGTATCAATACTTTTTGATCCTTCAAAGAAAGTACATACTGTAAAATTAGAATGACCGATGACTTAAACTGCGATGATAGTGTTTTCCTGACCAAATCACTCAACAGAAAATATTTCACCCAGGAATGCAGCTGGGGGAAAAAAAAAAGGCCAATGTACCTTTTAAAACATAAGGGGAGTACGAAAGGATGGGGAGAGAAAGGATTAGGGAAAGAGGAAACCAGCTCGATTTTACTTCAATAGCAAAAAACTGCTATCCTTTGTAAATGTACGACTGAGAATTTGAAACACGTTGAGTCACAAGGTTTTGCCTAAAAAATGAGGAAATGTGCTGTTAATGTACTTCAGCATCTTTTGTTTTTCCTCCATATACCTTAAATAAAATCATAATATTAACTACAAACTCTGTGGACATTCACAGAGTCCAGGCCGGCAATAAATTAGTATTATGCAAATCGTTTTCACAGATTATAATACAGTCCCTCTTGCGTATCTTCAATCATGGAAAGTTGGTTTTGGAGGACCCTCCAGATACAGCTAGACCAGGTTGTACTCCTTCAGGTTTAACTGTAGGATTGTGTCCTTGACAGCAGCAAAGACAAAGCGGATGTTCTCTGTGTCTGTAGCACATGTGAAGTGAGAGTAGATGATTTTGTCACTGTCTGGATTCAGGTCTACGAACATCTTCAGGATGAACTCTCGTGCTGCCTGTGCATCCCGCTGTGGTCCTGTAAGAGAAATGCAGTTCTCTTAAAGTCAACTTCGTATTTTCACCTCTTCAAAAGAAACTAAGGAAGGCTTAGCCTGTGATCGCCATGTAAGAGAAGATGGGGAACCTTTTACTAATCAATAGTACCACAAACTGGCTGCATTCCTTGTGGTAGGAACTATAAAAAATAAAGATAGAAGGAAACTTCAGAAGTTCACCAAGTCAGAGCTGCTCTTTCACTGCTTTTTTCTTTACCAAAATAAATCACTTGTTTTAAAACAGGTGATTTATAAATGTATAGAATGAAAGTAAAAAATTACCTATATAATTAAATCTTTTAAAAGTTAGTAGAAATGGTGAATGTTCAGTCTAAGTCTACTATATTTAAATTATACTTCTGTTATTTTAGCATTGCAAGACTTACTGGTTTTATATGGATTTTGGTAGGAAGCATAGTGAAATTATATCCTGACTTGGTCTGACACTGTCATCAACAGAACTTAGTTTACTTTAAGTAATAATAAAATTCACAGCTGCTCTCCAGCTGAAACTGCTGCCTGCAAAAAGTTCATGTTCTAACCAATCAGTTGCTATCTAAATTATGTATGCTAATGGTCCTATCAGATCTAAATTAAAGTAGTAAGTCTCAGAAGGACAGAGTCAATCTAACCAACAACATTTTCAGCTTAAAAGATCACAGAAGGTAAAGTAATTACTTCCAGCCTGGAACAGTGAAGATTCATTCATGTTCACAGCCAAAAGAATAGCACAGAAGCAAGAACATTAGCCACATGCTGGTGAATCCTGTTCCATTATTCTAGTGCTGCTACCAAAAGTCACTGCTCCCTTGCTCTCCTGTTTCTGAAATGTTTCTGTTTTCCACAGAACACACATTCTCTGTGCTGTTGCCTCCTCCTATCCTCTTCATTAGTCCTGTTGTTACACAGCAATATAAATATCAGCACCCAGATGTTATGTGTAGCTCTGTCCTTCAGTAATTATAAAATCAACAGCTTGGTGCCCAGCACACAGTCACACATTTCAACAACTGGATAACAGACTTAATTTTTAATATTTTAACCTTAAATTTTGTAACACTTCCAATTTATGTAACTGTAAAATTTAGGAAGGCAATGTATGGAAGAGGCAGCACACTGTTTCTGGTGTGCTGCAAACCTATCTGGAGGGGGAGTAAGCTTTGGCAAAATACCCTGTATGCATGCAAACAGATGTACATATATGCACACACATTCACAGAAGACACATTTCCTTTTAGGGATGTAAATAGATAACAAGCTCTCTGAGAGAGGACTGTCCAACACTTCCACAGCTTCTAAAGCACAACTGGCTCTAGCCTTTAGCTTGGCCACCAGACTCTACAGATAAACAGCAGCAATATTAAGTCTCATAATATAACACATATATATTTGAGTATTTGTGAAGAAAATTCTTGGGCTTCCAAAGACAACGTCCCCAAAATAAATCACTTAGTTTTTTAAATGGTTTCCTAGAATTTTGTTAAACAGTTTCACAGTAGCTACACACAACGTTTTCTCAACACCTATTGGCCTATTCAGAGTTACAAATTTACACACCTCTACTCTTATTTAAACCTTTATCTGACTGAGGTTCAAGCGTGAAAAAGTATGTTTTTGACCTCAGAAATTTAAAAGCATTGAATGAGTTAATGTTAAATTTAGATGTCAAAGTGGTTCTGGTCTAAAGACACTTAGAAGAGAACTATCATATACGTTAATAGCTTTCTTGTCCACTGCTCTCCATAAGCAGCAATTTTCAGTGTCTGGCTCTGTATGATACCATGAAGATCTGTATAAGTGCTACATCAATATTTCTCTCTTCTTCTCCTCCCAACTATAGCCTCTTTTTGTGTTTGCCCTCTCTCCCTCTCCCAGTCTGTGACTCAGCTGTCTAGTACTGGCATCCTAAGTGTGTCTCCATGAGATACACTGACCTAGGAGCATGGCTCTGCCTCCCTTTCAGAGCTCTTACTAATGCACTATGCAGCAGAACTCCTAAATTTAATCTGTCCAATTTTCTACCCTGGCCAGCACCTCTAAGGCTACTTTCTCCCTTCTGAAGCTGAGAGAAGCAATCCAGCTGAAAAATTTCTGACACCTTCCTCAGGTCTCCCACTTCCCACATCCCCAGTGTAATGGGACAGAAGACCGGACCACATGGTGACCTCTGCAAGCCACAGACCCCACCCTGCCACCAGAAGTAATCAAATCAAACAGTAACTCTGTCTCAAGACTTACAGAATTAAGAAACAAAATATTCTCAAAGACTTGAAGGACCTCATTTCCACATCCCTGATAGTCTATGATGTTACCCCCCCCAACACCAAAGGATAAGAGAAACAATGTTTCTATAAACTGTTGGAATTATTTTTTTTTCCCCTGGACCAACATTTTACACAGGCTTTGTCAACATTTGAGAGGAGGTAGCAGAGCTGACTGTAGAGTCTACTCACCTTTGGGATGGAGTCTAGGGAACTTGTTACACAATGTAAATTCAAAAAAACAACTATATTTCTACTCAACTACCCGTTCTCTTCTGTACATTACTATGAAACTAAATTTACACTGACTCATAAACAATACGATCTGAGCCTGCAGCTTTTTACTCTTCCTCTTTAACAGAAAACAAAAAGTACATTTTTCCCATTATTATTTTTCATGTTTGAAAATGAGCGTTTTTTAATCTTTTTTCTCAGCTTCCCAATAAGCTGTTCCTTCCTGGTGGGAAAAAATCGATTTTCTCTTCAAAAAACAGGAACATTTAGCTCTCTAGACCTCTTGTTATATGAGTTTGATTTTTCTCTGTTACCAAGGCCTCCTCCACTCAGTTACCTCAAAATACTTAGCTTTTCCCTTCCTGAGAAGTTCCTGCAAGTACAGCTTTAATAGAAACACAAACACAGCCTACAATTTTTTTATGGACAAACACATTAACTTCACATAATTAATGTAAAATTAAAACACAATTTACCAAGATACAATAAAAGGGTGCAATGGGTGGTTGCTTGTTTCTCTGAGTATTACAGAGAGTTTATGACACTTCCCCTTAGGCATTCAATCTTACATAAAAGCAAACCCTGAAATATCAAAAATATAGAAGACTATATGTACAACTGAGGAATTTGTTTTTCCCAATAAAGGTTCTGCCATCCTAACCACAATTCATTACAGTATAAAACAAAATCTTATCAGTCTAAAAAATCCACAGAAGTTCAAACACACTTTACAATTTTTTAGTCAAAGGATCTACCTGTCTAGCATTTGGACAAGGCTAGTACAATTTTCCAGTACTACAGTGTAAAGAGAGCATGAACTCTGATGTCATTATACTTACCATCATACTCTGGAAAATAATCAACTAGATGAGAGTACATAATTTTCTCCTCTAGTAGATCTTTTTTATTTAAGAACAGAATAACTGAAGAGTTCTGGAACCACGGGTATGTGATAATTGTCCTAAAGAGTGCTTTGCTTTCTTCCATTCGATTCTGGAATAAAAAAGAGAGCAGAATTTTGGTAGTTGTGAGATTTTTACTTTTTTTTATAAATTAATGCATTTTCACTCCATTTGGAAAAAGTATCTACTTCCTGTTTTGTACTTTCCTATCACTATATAAGATCCAATTAATTTAATTAAAAGTAATAAGCAAGCAGTAAATTTTCAGGCATGTTCCTTTTGCAAATTTAGCTAGTTAAGCGTTAAGTGTTCTTTACAACACTAGTTACAACAGGTACATTTATGAAATCTGAATATGCACAGTTACAGTCAGCCAACACACTGATGGTTATGGAAATACAAGTGATTCACGGTAGAGACACAAGACAACCAATTCAAGGTTTAAGAACATTATGTATTTTACATGCCTTTCCCAAATTTTGAATAAAGAGTTCAGTAATTCTTAGACGTTAGCTTAAAACAATTGCAAATAATTTTAAAATCTGAGAATATTTTGTCAACACCAATGGTTTATGACACAGAATTCTGAAAAACTGTAAATCGTTAAGTTTGTTTCTAGCATGGTTGCCAGGGGAAGAATTGTTTGCACCTGGTGGACTAATACAATACTTATTGTCCAGAACCCACTAGCCTATGGAAAAACACAACACTTAGTGCAGGAAGAAAAACTGGAAAGCAACTAGTCAGTCCAGTATTGCTAACTTTTACCACTTCACCAGGCAGACAGGTATGACTTTGGTGTTGCTGACTATCAGGTACCACCAAAGAGACCCTCCAGGACAAAAGAATGCAGAGGGGAGGGACCACATGTCAAGAACTTTGGGGAAATGATTATCACGTCNCTTTTATTATTTTTATTTAAAGCTGCAGCCCCCAAAAGACTGTTTCACCACCAAACAGAGCTCCAAAGAACAAAAAGAACATGAATCCTGCAGATTCTTCTGTTGCTGAGCCATACAACAATCTGTCAGATAACTCAAGACAGTTTTGCCTTAAGTGTATTTATTTCCACTAACTTGCATTTTAGAGAGGCCAACATAAACATGAATGAAAAACCTGAAACAAACATAAAACAAAAAAAGGAAAAAACCAAAACAAATAGTAAGATAANGGAAATGATTATCACGTCTATGTTTATTCTGGGACAATCAACGAATATGCACGTAAAATACAGTATATAAACAGAAAAATTCCTGCACTCAGCATGCACAGTATTTGGAGGAGCTACCTCCTTGTGCATCTGGCAAAATAAAGAATGCCTGCTTTTTAATACTACATTGGGGCTAAGGAGTTTTATTTTTACTGATTTTTGGTAACAATGCCATTAGATTAGCCTTTTAACTCCTTAGCTGCTCCTGAAGCCACTTTGCACTATAGCTGAAATATCAGCCAAGACTACCGTTATTTCTATTTGTAACAATCTTTTGTCACTGTAGAATAATGTTACAATTCANCAAAGAACAAAAAGAACATGAATCCTGCAGATTCTTCTGTTGCTGAGCCATACAACAATCTGTCAGATAACTCAAGACAGTTTTGCCTTAAGTGTATTTATTTCCACTAACTTGCATTTTAGAGAGGCCAACATAAACATGAATGAAAAACCTGAAACAAACATAAAACAAAAAAAGGAAAAAACCAAAACAAATAGTAAGATAATTCAATTTTGTAGTAAAAGTTGATGATTTGGTCTGTTAAAACTTTATTGCATGGTGCTGTGGTGCATGAAAATAAATAGCTGGATTTATATATTGAGAAACTAATGCAGAGTAATAAAACATTTGTTTTCATGCAGTCAGATCTCATGACTCACATTGATTTCAACAGTGCCAGGATTTCACTCTTTAGGAAAGAAACACTAATGTCAACACAGCTAAGTATAAAACTTAACTCCTTAGACTAATAGTAAGATGGTATTTTCTTCTCAACATTACATATGGACTTCTCTTAACAAGACCTTCAGAAAAGGCAATGGGAACTACCTGGTATAGTTATGTCTGTTATACGGTCCACCTCTGTAAGTTCAGCTCCATGGCACACCTGCAACTCCAGAAATCCTTGTTGGCAAGTATTAGTGTCTTCTTCACCAGACTAAACAAGCTCAGGTCTCTCACACTGTCTTCACAGGACATTGGCTCTGGGCCCTTCATGCTTTTCCTAACAGATTAGGTGACCATGAAATTATATTTATAAACCCTTTGCAAATTATTTCAAAGGGAAATCAAAGCAAATTGTGTTAAGGACAGTGAACTGACATTTTGATATCCTGTGATTTAGATGTGCAGTCTTCATATGTTTTGTAGGAATTAAAAGATGGCCTAGAGATTTTCAAGTAAATTTTACCTGCCTCTATAAAAAAATACAGGTCCTCAGTTTGCTGTAACATATTCAAATGCTATAATGGTTTCATTATTTTATTTTATTGTTTGATTGTTTGATTAAGAAAAAAATATGAAGTGATTAATTTTTAACTAATCAGTCTCTGCTTAAATTTTTGCTGTCTTTGTCTCTCTGTTTATCCAATGACTAAGGGCAATTCAACTTTAATGGATATCACAGCAGATAAAAATCATTTTTGTGCCAGAGTTAATTCCTCCAACAGTACTGCTTATTATCCTCTAAAATTTGTCTTAAACTGGTTTTCTGTTTCTAATGATAGTATACTCCTTTGCACGTTCACTCTTTTGCTTTATTAAATATAATTGCCATAATATTTTTCATCCGTTTAATTAAGCACAAGATGATATGGTTGAACTTCTGTTCTGAAAAAAACTTTTTTTTTAACAAGATTCTTGTGTAAAAGATAGTTTCATGTTACAGTATGTTTACTGGAAGTAGGGATAGGTTTACAAGGAGTGTAGGAGTCCAGCATTGGGATCTGACCTGTCAGATGCAAAATGAAGCAAACTTTGCAAAACCAAGCAAGACAGTGTGGTTCTTCATAAAAAGAAAACCCAAAAAAGCCCCCAGCAACAATGGAGAGCAGGCAATATTTAATGGTGTGTTCAAATACTCAGTCTCTTTTTATGAGCAGCTCTAAGTCACCAAACTGTTTGCAGAAAAATCTTATCTTCACCAAAAAATGCTACAGACAGAAACCTAGAAAAAGTAACATACAGAAACGTGAAGCTGGATCTGTCTCAAGGCTTTCTCACTAGCTGACAGCCAATGTCAGCAGTGAAGCCAACCTAAAACAGCAACTCCTGTCCAACAGCAGCAACAGCTCATCATAGCCTCCCTGGCTTGGCAAATGGAAAAAGAGCAGAAGATTAAAGTTTTCAGCATCCCTAAAGATCTGCTGGCCTGGGCAACTTCCTTGCTCAGCTTTTGTCTGCAGACAATACCAAACTGCATAAAAACATATTGACATCACCAGCTGCTCCTCTGTTTTTATTGTTAGGATATACAGATGCCAGTGCAAAATTCTTCATCTTCCACACAACCTGACGGAGTTGTCAGTCCAATGTAAAAATATCATTAGGAAACAGAAGAAATACAGCAGACATACGCCAATAGTAAATTTGTTAACTGTAAATAAGTTACATAATCTTGGACAAAGTTACCCTAGTAGACTATACTATGTATATGTATATACTATACTATGTATATGTATATGTATATACATATACATATGCAGACTACACATCTAAATAAGTATCAAGAAAAAAACCTGTACTTACTAACATGTTACATGACTGTCCAGTTTTATGACTAGAAACATGTTTTTATGAAATGAAAATAAAATGGAATTTCTTTCTCTCATGTACCTCTTATACAAAATATTGTATGCTGAAAAGTTTTTGTATAATCATTAAACATTAACATGAATACAAGGAGAAGTATAAACCATGTTTTCTCACATTTTTATCCAAATACTAACTTAGT
>VZTB01016941.1:143449-211523 GCA_013397245.1 Thryothorus ludovicianus | reverse complement strand
AAGAAAGAAAGAAGAGAAAAACAAATCTTTAAGAAACTCAGAAGTGCAGCTCAAGGTCTTGTTTTCCTTAGCACAGTGGTGAAGGAAAATTGTTGTCAGAAATACAAGTATTTAAACAGCCTCTGACAGCAAGGAAGCAAATGACTCCTTCTGCCAGTGACCGAGGAGAGCTCAGCTGCTCCCTGCCAGAGGGATTCACATCCAGCCCGGATCTGGGAACACTCTCTGGAGCAGCAATCCCTCTCCTCAGCCTCCCCAGCACCTTTCCCATCAGCCATGGACCAAACCTCAAAGCTCCTGGTCACACGAGAGGGTTCCTGTGGTGCCTGGAGGGTGGCAGGAGGAGCCACCCGGCGTGGGGCTGAGTCACTGAGCTCCATCGTCCCCTGCTCCCAGCACTGCCAAACGAGCCAGCAGAGCACAAACATGTGAAAATATTCCTCGCCCACTCCCGGCCATGTTGAAAAGAAACCTGTTGTGGTTAAATGACTCGGTCAGTTCTTTAGGGATTTTCCAAGGTTTCCTATAAAAAGAAATCTGTGGGAAATGAATGATTGCATAATCACTAACACATGCCAATTCATCTAAGCCTATTATCTTTTATGGCGTTTTGTACTCTATTGTCCTTACTCTGCTGAGTTTCTGTCTTACAATTCTTTTCCTTATTAAATTATTTACATTTTGCTCTCTCCGACCCTTTTGCATCGGTGGGATGCTTGACATCTCCATAAGGAAAGGCAAAGACAAATGGTCCAGGCACCTTTTCTCACATAATATTTTTCCCACCTTCACAGGAATATCTCAACAACAATCTCAGTGAGAATGTGAAAGACTTGTTCAAGTGAGAAGCTGTATTAGCTGGGTCTTGATGCCACAAAAAAATAAGTTTTTCCTTAAGGAATATGCATTTTTACAGGGGTTTTCTAAGGTCCCTGACAGAAATGACCAGTATTCATAGTTTTAAAATTACATAGTCCCTTGAAAATGCTGCAAGTTGCCTACAGGTCATCATTTCTTAGAAACAAGCCCCAAGTGTCTTGGAAGTCTTAATTACACCGCATTTCAATTGGGTTTAGGCTGCTAAACCACAGATTTTAATGGGAATTTCAGATCTTTAAAAACCTTTTGATTTTTGACTTTAGGACCCTGACATTGCCTGAAAGCCAACCAGGCATTCACCTTTAGAATTAATATTTAATCATGTTTTAAGTGGGTTTTTCTCACTTTTGAGTGTTTGGATTTTTTTTTAAAAGTTTTGAACTCTTCCCAAGAACAACAGGTTCATAAACATACGAATTGTGGCTAAGCACTCACCTCCCCACAAGGTGTGGCCTCTGGCATCACTGCATTTTTAAATTAGGGAAAAATGCAGAAGACCTGTGTGATTGAGCAACTACAACACTTTTTTTCCTAAAATCCCAGACATTGATGACTACTAACCACAGAGTTCTAAGACCACGGAAGAGCCCAAACCAGCTGCAATAATCTTTAAATTAAACAAAGAGGTAATTCCTCATAACCTTAATGTGAGAGAGGAGACTGTAGAGCAATAATGGTTTGTAGAGACATTAAGGCAGAGAATAAATGAGCTACAGGTTCACTGAGCAAGGCTCCTAATCCTAAATATGAGGTGGCATAGGCAACCTTTGGTTGTACCTCTCATCTCTGCCTTGAAAAGTTCAGTTCTCCAGAGCAGATCCGTGTGGATTTTCCCCAAAAATGCAGAAGGAAAACAGGAGGGTTGGGGAGAGACCTCATGTCCCAGAAATCTCAATTCTCCATCTCCCAGTGCAGGGCAGTTCCAGCTTGGGAAAAGATGCAGAGCTGGGAGGGTAGGCTGGATGTGAGATGGGAGGTTAATGGGGATCAGACCTGGAGGTGCTGAAGAGAGGGAAGAGGAGCAATGATCAAGTACTAAACAACAGTGCAAACAGGAAAAGCTCTGCTGCTACACAACATCCTCCCAACCATGCAAACCCTCAGTGTTCCTGCAACAACTGCAACAAAAAGCAGCTCTGTGCCCTCTCTTTTACTATTCTTGAGATAAAATCTTAGACTCCATTTCCCAGTGAAGAGGGAAGCAACAGCCAGCAGGTCCCCAATTTACTGACAGCTCCAGCAAGCCAACAGGACCGACTCTTAATTTACCTCTGACTTCCAGCAAGTGAGGGCAGAAAAGTTCTATATCAAGAGCAGAAACATGTCAGGCCAACAAAACCTCTACAAATCAGATCAGCTTTTCCAGAAAAAAAAAAGATTATTTCAATTGCCCACACGATCAGGCTTTCAAAGACAAAAATACCCATTTTGGTTCTCCTGTACTATTTCATATTTTAGGTGTTTCTTTGACACGTACATTTCTGAAATCAAATTGAATTTTCTTTTAATCAGAAATAATTTGCAAGACTAT
Organism: Thryothorus ludovicianus; assembly: GCA_013397245.1. Classification (NCBI taxonomy): domain Eukaryota; kingdom Metazoa; phylum Chordata; class Aves; order Passeriformes; family Certhiidae; genus Thryothorus; species Thryothorus ludovicianus. Next base: position 209,113 of record VZTB01016941.1, on the reverse strand, counting down.
TTGGCAGCATTCACACCCTGCAAGTGTTTTCTTGTTGTCAAGGGCTCCTGAGGATCTCCAGCACCTGTCATCCTCTGCCAACACCAACCTTTCCATATGGGCAGGTCTCCAGAAAAGATTATGGGCAGTGTAAAATCCACCCTTCTTAAATCACCATTTCTCTAATCAGGCTTTCAGAGAGGAGAGTCCATTCAATTTTGCTGCTCCTCCAGTGCATCTTTCTTGATTTTCCCTTCAAAAAGAGACTCGCTCATATTTCTATTGGTCTTGTAAATCTGCTTTGGTTTTTTCTATTAGCTAACTATTCAGTCCATTGGTAACATTTTAAAGCACTTTATCAGCCTATATAATTTTATAATCATTTTGTTGTTTTCACTAAAAAAAAAAATGCAACTAGTCAGACACCTAATGCTACTTAAGTGCAAATAGATTTTTTTGTGGTTGAATAATAACATCTGTTTTGATTTTCCAGCCACAGAAGTGCGTTTTATCTGGCCTTCCTTTATTTGAACTTTTCACATCTGCTCAGGCCTGCTTCCCATAAACTAAATACCAGATCTTTTCACAATGTAGGAAATTTACCTGCACCAGTTGTTGTCCCAGCTCCAAAGATTTCTTTATAGGAGCCAGATAAAAATGTCAAAAGATTAATAAATACAATCTTAGTGCACTGTGTATTTATTAAGCATTGCTATTTATTTTCTCCATCCCAAATGGTTGATACGCACAGACTCAATCCTGAAAAACTTATTTTAATGAATGAACTAATTTATGTTTATGGAATAAAGTATGTTGTGGGCTAGTGTCCCCTGTTCCACACAAAATTTAGAGATAAACTTGCCACAATGCTCTATGTTGTCAGCTACAAATTCAATTAAAATTATAGGGATGGTAAGATGCATTGTGCTTCCAGCAAATGAAAAAAGTCATGAGGGGAAATTCATAAGCCATTTTCAGGGTTATCTGCAAAGATTTAGTAGTGAATTTTGAATTTTGACTTATTCTAGTCTCTTCAGAGGTGAGCAAAGTCAGGAAGAATAAAAATGCTAATCAAAAATGCTTTTACTTTTTTTTTTTTTTAGTAGCTATTTTAATTTCTAATTGTAGTTCACATCCCAAAACTTAAATATGTTTAGCTAAAGGAAAAAAAATAAAGTGAATGGTATGAAACTTCAACTGAAGCAAAATAGGCTGAGGGGTTTTGCCACTACCATCAGCAGATGGGGAAACACATCCTGGGTATCAAACATTGAGGATCATTCCTTGAACTCAGAGCTAAGGCACAGAAAAATTCTCCTCTGCTGATGTGACCAGGAAGATATGCAAAAAAAAGCACCCCCTCATCAGCTTCTTCACAATATCTGCATCTATTCAGTGTTTCTTGCCACTGATAGAGAGATGTGCCTTGAGAACTCCCACGTCCCTGGGCCCCGTGCAGCTGTGTCTGCAGCAAAACTGCAATGCTGGGCCACAGACACAGAACCCAGCAAAAGGCTCTGCAGAGCAGGCAGCGCTGGCTGCAGAGATGAGAGACCAGGTTTTCCTTCTCTCAGGACACCAGGAGCATCTCCTCTCTTCAAAGTCTCCTTCCTCTGCTGTAGGGAAGAGACAGAGTGTCATTCTTTGCTGTTGTTTTGAATCTTTAGCAAATCTCGGGCTCTGTGATTTGGCAACCTCATCAAATACAGCTTTATCAACCCAAAACGCCCACCAGCAGCAGTGTCTTAAATAGACATGAGATAGAAAAGCACAAGGAGGACCACAGTGGTTTTTGGGAAATGTTGGAAAGGCAATATCCGTGCACTGCCCTTGATTTACACCTTGATTTTTTCCATCTGCATGAAGGATTGAAACTGCGTCATGATGGAACAGTTGTGAGAATCACAAAGAACTTAACAAGTCAAAAATGGATTAAAAAGCACTTTATGGCTTGTTAAAGAAATCCCCCTGTTCCTCAGAAGCATTTTTAGCATCTTATTAGTGGTATTTGATCTGACTAACATATTGACTCGTCATTTGAATAGGAGATGAATCCTTTTTGATGGACCACAAAGGGAGTATAAATTCAAATGAGGCACTTCTCCAAATTTTTATTTAAGCATAACCCCAAAGAGCCCATTACATCTGTAAAGGTTTTTTTCTGTGCCCCACAAAAGACTATCTTAATGATCCTCTAAATCATGCTTTCCTTTCTTTAGAAGTAATCATTGCATATGTATTTAACTCAAATAATAATGAGTTGTAAGTTCTCTTTTACCTGTTTTTTGGAGTGCCATGCATTAATTGGATTTAAGAAAATACTTTAAGCCAATACAACTTTTTTTTTTAAAACAATCTGTCATGGAACTCATACTTTAGCATGAACATTTAGCATTTAGCATTTGAATTCATCATCAGTCTCATACAAAGTAGTTCAGAACTTGACAAATGAAAAGCACAAGACATATCAGAGAAATATGCAAAAAGGCTCATGCCTTTCAATCAATCTCTGATCTGAAATGATTTTGATCTATCCAATCTATATTGTTTAGGACAATTTCAGTGTCACCAAGACAGACCACTGCAATGGAGTTAGTAGGCAGACCCACAATTGGCTTCCCGTTGGCAAAAGCCAGAAAACTTGCTCCTAGTCATTTTTTTGGAGCAATTTTATACCATCTAAGAATTTGCACTTAGGAATAAGTTGGAGACCTCCAGCTCATTTTGAAAACAGTAATTTATAGCTACACAGACATTATGATTTTACAGTGTTTTGATAGTTACGCCTTCACTATCCACATGGAACATTTAAAAACGGATTAGAAGCCATTAATCTTGGAAATATGAGGGATTTGTAGCCAGGGGAGGAACTCAGAGCATTTGCAGTCGAGGTCTCTTTCTACACCTAGGTGTATGGTGTTATTAAGGTATTTTGTCCTCTTCTAGGACAAGTCAAGAATTATACTGGGGCAACCCTATTGTGGTACAAGTACTGGATAATAAATCAGGCCTCTCAATACTTTCTCACAGATACTCTTATTGACCTTGGACAAGTATTTAAGCTGGAAACCATTTTAGGCAGTTCCTGTCTCCTGTTACAATCTCCACCAGCACTCAGTCAATCGGATCCCCATATGCAATTTCATCCTTTAGGCACAATAATAATGACAGCCTCCCACTTCACTGAAAGTCTTGCATTTTAAAACTGAAATACCTTAGAGACGGGTCAAATCAAGGCCTTGTATTTTCCACACCTTGAAATCTGGGGGAGATCCACTCGATGCAGGTCTCTGCAGCAGGCTGTTAATTCCTGCAGAGCCTGACCTCAGAGTCTGGGTTCAGCTATTCCAAAACTCTGATAAACGCCAGGTCCAAATCCAAATCTGCATCCCAAACTTGTGGTATGGGCCCATCTGTACTTGAAAGCAACATTTAAAAAAAAAGAGGAAAGCTAAGATCATGAATATTTCTATTTGAATGCTGCATACAACAGATTTACGAACTTAAGCAGTTACTTTTTTTCTTTGTGAAATCAAAACTACCACAGGATTTCCCGTCCATATAGACCATATGCTTTTTCCAACTTTGTTTAAAATTCCTAGCATCCCAATATGCTGAAGCTTCTGAGCGCTGCTGAGGTGTTGTGGGATTTTTTTGCAAGCTTTATCAACTTTGCAAACTACAGAAGAGTCAAGAATTAATTTTTGTATGGGAAAAATGAATTTTATCTATTTATTTCTGCAAAATGGTAATGAATGGTGAAAGCATCATATGCAATGGAGCCCTTGGGTAACAGCCTGAAATAGGATTAATTCTCCTAAATGACAAGAGTGTTTATTTCAGTGTAACTGACTGTATACTTTGGGTCAAGACATGCAAAACCGAGTCCTGCCAGCTCATGCCTTGCAGGATCTTCTGAGTACAATCTTCATTTAGAGCCCAGTCAGAAGCATGACAAGTGAGACACCAACAACACTAAAGGAAACTTATAAATGTTTGCAAATTCTTTTTATGGATTAATGACCCTACACATAAGAATTGACATTTCCAGGACAAATCACTTCTTTATCCTACTGGTTTTTCAGCAGTTTTTGCTTATGCCAAAGCAGAGGCGAATTTTTCCTTCTTCAGATCAAACGGGATCTAAAATCTGGGAAGATTTAACGGTAAAGTAAAAACAATGGGGATGTAAATGTTAACCATCTGCATTTGTCGCTGCTATTTCTTATGATGTGATATCTCCATCAATGGCATTATATTTTTACTTTTGTTATCTCTCATAACTTTTCATTCTATTATGGTTAATCATTGATAAACAAACACTTTGACTTATAAAGTGGCAATCATCTTGTCTAAATTTAACTGTGTAAAAGTCAAACACCTACTCCAAGCTACTCGTGAAGGCTCCTTCTATAGATAGTGGTGACAGATTGGCATTTTCAGAGACTTATCCTACCTGTCTTACACACTTGTTTTAAGATGGGATTAATCACTCTGTAGAAGCACTTTCTTCTTTTTCTTTCCTTGGACTGACTTCAGCAAAAAAGGAGCGCACAAGTTTTGTTAACAAAAAAAAAGGGAAAAAAAAGCCCAAGAGATTATTTCAGGCCTTGAACTTGAATTCACAGAGGTATTTAGCCTCAAACAGCACAGTTTCTCTAGGATGTAAAAAGTTTCCTCTTAAAGGCAGATGGGAAGAAGGAAGGTGGAGAGAGACAGGAGCACAGCCTTTATAATTATGTTATCACCTGCCCCAACTCTCTACCTTCAGGGCTTGTGAGAAGCAATGCTAAGGACAACCAAGACATAAGGGAATACCAGACTTACTTTACTCTGAATTGTTTTACCCAAAGAAACCACGGGGATTGTCACAGTTTCCCTCTGGAATTCCAGTGACAGAAAGGTTTTCCAGGCTTTGGCGAGAGGAAAGGGCTGGCCAGCAGCTATTCTGCTTCAGCAGGAGCAAAGCAAAACCAGCATCTCCCTTTTTCACATGAGATCAGCTCCAGCTCAACCCAGGGAAGGACCACACACCAACCATGGCTTCAGGACATGAGCCTTAGGAAGCAATTCAACGGAAACTTCTAATACCCTTCAAATCATTCAAATGAAAAGATGCTGATGCTGAAGAGGGGAGAAACATTCTTCCTGGCGTCTCTCCATTTGAAATTCTGCTGCAGTGACAGTATCTGGATTAGACTCCAGGACAGTATTTCTGAAACAGCAGGAACCCTGCTTACTGCATCAGTTTTAAATTATAAGCCTTCCAAAGATGTCAACACCACTTTCCTGGAGACTTTCCTGAAATTAAAACACAGAGCTTTTCCCCTGAGCCTTCACAGAGTCCCATGGATCCATTGCCCAGTGTCACCATTTGTATCGTGATTTGCCTATGTTGGGTCACTGCTACTACTTCATTTCTGCTCTATAGTCAGCCTGGCTCTTTGATGTTACTCAGTCACTATTTCCTTTCCCTTTACTTTTATCTCTGTCCTGGCATTCTTCCTTTAAGCATCCTCTCTACCAGATGGTCTCCATCTCTCCTTCAGAAGTGCCCAAAATATTCCTACTGCCTCCTCTTGATCTTCCCCCAGCAGCAAACCTCTTCATCCTACAGAGCTCAAATACCAATGGATTTCTCCTCCTTGCTGCTTCTTTCTTGCACTTTGAAAAGGAATTCACTGGAAGCAGCTAACCTCCAATCCTCATTATGCACGATGCACTCATTTATAAGAGTTTACCCAGGAGAAAAATTCAGACGGGATATGGGCTGCTACAATTGCGTTTTTTCGAGTGGAAGCACATCTGATGTCTGCGTGCTGAACCGGAGCTCTAGTTTTTAAAACAGGAGCTCCAACTTTTGCATTTGGAAATCCATATGGATCCTTTAATCTGAAGGTCAAAACAGCTTTCATGAAAGATACTGAAAACAATGATACTTTATATTCACCAGCGTAATTATATAAAGATGATTCAATATCGTAGTATCATCAGAGGATTCGGAGAAGTCTCTGTGTTATGTATTTTTAAGATGGGGTTTAGGCGGTGTAAGATGAGGCTTTAGAAGTTTACAGAGAGGAAAAAAAAAATCTTGTCACAATTTATATCTTCCTAATAGGTCACTGAAACTCTGAGGATAACTATTGCTTTTACTTGCAGTTGGCAGTGCACTATAATCAAGAATAAAGCTCTAGATATTTTTGTGGAAGTACAAGTGCTTACTAAAATGCAGCAGCATAATAATGTATTATATATTATACAAATACAGCGAGGTGGGATTTGTGTTTGTCTCTTTGCAAGAGAAGAAAGGACTCTGAAATGACCTTCTGTTCATAAGTTTCTTTGAAAAAGGCTTGGCCTGAAACCACTTCACTACTATTGATATAGTCTGTTTCTGTACATAAATCTTAAATGTAAGCACGGCTTCAAAAAATAACTAAGCAATCACAAAGCTTTACTTTTCAGATTCAATTGCCTTCAAATCCTTTACTGAAGTCCCCTTGGCACTGTCACTTCAAAAATCAGGATAATGCTGCATACTGTTTCTCAGTTTCAGTAAAACAAAAGCCTTATTGAATAAATATGTGTGAAAATGCTGCAAACAAAACCATCTCAGCAGCCACCACCTGACCGGGCTGTGGTGACCCTCCCTGGTGACCTGCGTGGGTTCGGCACTCGACTTCTTGGCATACCCCAGCACTGCTAAATTCCACTGTCTTTGTCCTCAAAACTGCAGCAAAACACACGTTTTCCTCATGGAAACCTAAGAGCAGGCTTTAGACATCAAGGAACAGCAAGGTGACCTAGGATTTCCATATGCAGGAAGCTGCTGATCAAATGGTATATCCTTTTTTTAATCTGCTTCTTGGATCATGAATACAGAGGAAACCTTGTGGTTCTGCTAATCCCTTAACTCTGGGGTTTGTAAGGAGAGCTTACAACGTTACCTCGTCTCGGAAACGTAAAGGCAGAGTGAAATATCCAGTATTTACTATCTCATGCCTCGTTCTGCTCTAAAAAAGGATGACTCAGGAATGTATTTTTTCTTTTTTCTACACATCATCTTCTGCATATCCTACGTTTTCCTGCAGTTGAAATGTTAGCTCAGGCCCATAGATCCTGGTATCACAGCAAGGCAGCCCCACATGCCAATGTCCCCATGATCAGGTTTCGGAACTGTGAGCTCAGGCATCCAAATCCCTGAAACCAGAGTCACCCAGCAATTAATTCCTGACTTTTGGGCCCTCCTTGTTGGCAGGAGGCACACAAGTAATGCTGGTTCACAGCTGACTGCACCAAAGAGCTACAAATCAGGACAAGGTCCACTGAATTAGATTTGATTGTCCTTTCATAAAGGTTGTCCTATTAATTTGCTGCAATTTGTAGTTCATTTTGTTATCAAAGAGCCTCAATAGTCCTCTGAAGTGCAAGAAATTTCATAAGAAAATATATTTTCACTAGCAGGTGATGTAACAAGGATTTTTTTTTTCTCTTATGGAAGGTTCATTTCAACATGTTTGGTCTAAAAAGCAAGAATTATTGTCAATTCTATTTCTGACTCATTAAGGAAAGTTAAAAAAATTACAAACCAATTACTGAAAAGCAGCTTCTCAAGCTGCAGAATACGAAACAACAAACAAGCTGTTTGGAACAAATACAAAGAACCACGGTAAATTTAAACCTGTAGAGTTTTAAGTAGCAAAAAATTGAGAGAAACACTTAATATTCAGAAAATATCCTCCCTGAATGGTTCTCTCTAAAGAATAGAAAAAAAACAGGAGGAATGACAGCACAAACTGGGAGCTGGGTTGAGCTATTGCAATTTTTGTCTCACCTGAACACCAGGTGGGCCCAGCTCTGCCCAGCCCCCTGGCAGTGCTGTTTCTGTGGAGCCAATGCTGCTTTTCCCCTCAGCCCTTCCTTTTCTAAACCTCTCATTTCCACAACCCCAGCCAGCACCGAGCAGTGCCCAAATCAGGTGTGCAGAGCCCAGGGAAGTGGCCTTGACACGGGCCAGGGTGAGGAGGGCAGCCTTCACTTCAGAGTGGGACAGCTACAAAAACCTGGAGCTTCACACTTCACACCGTGATGGGAAGCAGATGTCCGAGCCCTCGCTGTTAGAAAAGGCAAATTAAAAAAAAAAAACAACAAAACAGTGAATAAATGCTACAAATTGAGGTAGGGTCAGCTCTGCAATGTAGGAGATCAAGCTAGACAGAGGCAGAAATAATTTTCTTGCAGATTAGAAGCAGATAAATGAGAGAGAGAAAGAAGGAAAACATGAGTACAGAAAGGAAGATAAGAAAGAAGCTGTTCATCTTATGTATGGGAACCAACTGCTGCATATGTATTTCCTAAGCAGTTTTAGTAACTATCCCCAAGATGTTAATCTGAAACACTTTGCAGGAAGTGGACCATCTATTTAATTTAAAATGTTGCTTGGAACACTGCAGGATTTTCAGATAATTTAGTTAAAGCACTGGACACTCAATCTGCACAGCAAAAAAGGCTCCGGCTAGGATTCTGAATTTCACACATAGATGTAGATGGCTTACTTAGGAAAAAAATGTGTTTAAGAATTCAAGTTTGGTTGCTTATGCTTGCATTTAAGCATTTTTTTTCTAAGACAACTGTTTGCTGACAACATCAAGTATAAATTATAAATGCAATGACTGAGGGCATACAGTCACCCACCACAATGAGTGAGGGTGGGCACAGAGTAAGCCCAAAAATAGAGGGTATTTCCAACAGAATTAATAGAAAAATAAACAACCTGTAAACCAAGGTGAATTCTTGTTCATAAATTAACACAGAATAGCCCAGTGGGAAATGTGACGTGGAGTTTTCACACATGGCAGAAGTTTGCTGGTGGTTGTGTCCATTAAAGGTGAAGGCTGTGTTACCAACAAGCACGTTTTCATCTGGCCTTAGACTTAGAAATAACAGTAAAAATCAAACACAAACAGCTATTTTCCTCCTTTTGGGATTTGGCACATGTGCTATAACAGACATAGATGGAAACTTCTAAAATAAATTAAGGAATGTACTTGTCAGTTTATTAATCAAAGTTTACCTGCTTCACATTACACGGAGACAAATTAAACAAGCTACCACGGTACTCAGAAAACATCTGCTAACAAAGTCAGAAGTAATGATAAACAAACTTGAGTTCCCTTTGTGGTTGATTTCCATCCAGCTGCATTTAATTATAAAAGAGCTATCAAAGAAAGCTCCCCATTAGCAGCTAATTCAGAATGACTTCAGAAGAAAATCCCAGAGCCTCCAGGTGATCTCTCCAACAACTTTCTCATCTCTGCAAGTGATTGAGAAGAGCTGAATTAGACCAGTTTAGTGATCAGTCCTCCTGCTAACTGCCAGAGTAGGATGGGGATGATCTATCCTTTCAGTACCTGTGACTGCCTGTTTTCAAAGTAGGACCTATAAGATGGAGCAGACTCTTCCCTGCGAGTAATCTCTGCCAAAAGCATTGGTGCCAGCCAGAAATACAGAGATAACCCTGAAAATTGCTGTATGCATTTTCTAAAGCAGAGCAGCTGCTGATATCAAGCAGAAAGGGAGAAAATTTGTCGCTACAAGTTTTTTAATAAGGTTTCTTTAACTTGGGTATTTTCCACAAAGAAATCGAAGATAGGGGCATTTAAAAATATCTAATTCTGATTTACAGCAATCAAGAATTTTTGTCTGGATGTAGCTAGAGATGCTCTGAACTCTAGACTCATGCCCTGAACCTGATGGNATAAATTAATAAAAAAAAATAAATTAGCAGCTATTCTTAAAAAGTTATTAAAATAATGAAAAAAGCAAATACATCAGGCTTCCCCTGTAGCTTCTTAAACTGAGAAATTTTGGTAATTTTATAGACAACCAAAGTCAAGCCAAAATAGTGAAAAACTTTCAATGCACCCAGATCTATCAGGAATTTTTATAAAATTCCATGAAGACCAGCAATAAAATAATCCCACAGACCAAAAAAGCTCTGTGTACACATCTCAGCAATGCACAAGCAACTTGTAGCCTACTCCAAGTAGGGGCTTTGGACAACAATGTTTGATAAACCATTGAAAGATTTTTTTCCTTTTTTTTTTTTTTTTTTTTCCCCTGCCTTATTCTTTCCTCACAAGACAGTCATGGGTAATTCTTCCCTGAAAGCTCACTGCTGCCTGGCCAGCAAGCAAACATGAAATCAAAAACCCCGTGTGCCAGATCTGCACAGCTGCATTTGTGCTCCCGCGGCTCCCGGAGGAGCGCACACCACATGTCGGTTCCTTGACTTGGGGTGGGTTGGTGAGGTGTAAGTTAAAAGGGCAGCTGTACACTCCGGGAAATTTTCCAGATTCATTTTCTACCCATTGCTTTAACAACGCCACAAGCCACGCTGAGGAGGTTGGGATGCTGGGTAGCACAGGTAGGAAACGGGAAAACTTCTGCGACTGCTTATTCATGATCCGGCCCCCGAGCTCTCTTGAAAAATCTCCAGGGTCTTTATAAAGGAGATTTTTTTCCCTGCAAGAATAAAGGGGCTGGGTCTGATTGCTGCTATTCTAAGAGGTTAAGGGAAGAAAAGAAATTATTATATATCCACATGGTAATCAACCAAGGTTTCGTGTAACTGTTGCTCTTGATGTGGTTCCTCCACACTCTTCCAGAAAAGAGTTTATTGATGTACCTGGCCTAGAAGTTGGAGAGCCAAAGGAAGAAAATGATAACACAGTTCAGCAAACCCTTTGTTTACGTAAACATCCATCCACAATCTGTGTCTGGTGGGGTGAACATACGGCTTTAATTTTACCCTTGGCACATGGATCAAACAATGTTGCCAATATCTATTGTTCTCCTCGTAACAATATGCCTGGTGGTTTCAACATATCCTCTCCATTAGCTGGCTTCAGATCAAGCATTGCTGTGTATGTGCTTGTGTCTCCATAAAACTGGAATATGGATCTTTTCTTGCCTTCTTTGTACCAAATGTGTAAGAAGGAACACAGTTGAGAATGGTGGTCAACCATCCCCGTGAGTCATGAGAACAGCTCGCTTCGGAACGCGCGGCCAAGGAGATACCGGGTGGGAAGGAAGGGTTGGATTGGATTTGAAAAGCCATGGCCATGTAGCTTAGGCTTTTCAAAAACCAGAGGAAGTGGTGAGTCAGATCCTTATCCCGTTTTATTTGGGCTTTAGCAAACCTTTCTGGATTTGGTCCATCTCTGATCTACACGAGCACTGCTCTGGAGCATGGATGCACCACAGGTGGCTAGGAGAACGGTGATTGGGGTTGCTTTTCCCTCTCCTTTTTTTATTTTATTTTTTTTAATTCAGTTTCCCTTCTTTTCCATTTGCTGCAGAAAGCCACAGTAATGCTTTTTTTTATTTTACAAATTTCCAGGTTCTATAGAGGCAGCATAACAGAGATTGAGATCTCAGGAGTGCTCTAATGGACTCCCCGAGCCAGGGTAGCTTGTCAACTCTGTGCTAATCTTCTCAGCTCCTGCCTTGGCCTCTGGAGCAGCAGAACTGCTTTCTTATTCTTCCAGCAGCAATCAAACTTGACATTTCTCCTCCATATTGTGATGCATTTTGGCCCATACTTCCAAATATTTGATCCAAACTTTGCTCCAGTCAGTGGAAAGAATCTCATGGCCTAGAATATACTTCGGGTCTGGCACCTTCTTCCCACCTGAATTCCTGATTTATATCCAACAAATCAGTGAGAAAATACAGCTTTCTGATTTCTCTGATGCCATTTTCACAGTAATGGAGAAAATATCACTAAAGAAACACTGGTAAAAACAACAATTATACCTGGGCCATTCAGAGAACTTAACTTTGTCGGGTGGAATCTTTCATTCATGACATCTGGTTTGCTAAGGCTGAAAGATGCTTTTAGAGAGGGAGAGGCTGAGAAGGGTTGATGGTGCCACAACAATTTGTCCTGCCTGGAGCAGAAGCTGCTGCTGGGGGTGGCAGTGCCCTGACACCCTTGCTTGCTCTGGGGCCCTGCATGTGGCATAAAGGGATGAGTGAAATCTTGTGGGAGCTCTGCAAGGAGGCAGCTCTGGGAGAAAACACAGTGGTGATCAGCACCACCAAAAATAGGGCTCTGCAGGCCTTTTTTTCCCCATGCTCTCATGACACTCCTCCTCACTGGAAGTAGTAATTCTGAAAAGCTTCGGGGTTTATTCAGTATTTCTGCTTTCTTCCTACTGCACCGTTTCTCACTTGCCTGTTTCTCCCCAGTTTTGATGTTTTACTTTCTGAATATGCTGAATCCAAGCCCAGTGCTTTGAATGATTTCACTGACGCTGCCGTTCTGCATGCCAGCACAGATACATATCTTTTAAGTTTACTTTTATCTATGCTAATTTCACTTCCCCCTCACGTTTGCAAGCAGAGAGCAACTGCAAGGCTTCCTGTGCCTCCCAGGCTACGATTTAAGGAGTTTAAGAAGAATTAGGCTTGATGCTGCTCGTGCTCTCATATATATTCAAGCACAGCTTTTGGTCTCCTCGCCACACATGTGCTTCAGCCTGTTCTCGACTGTCACAGTGATAACATTTCTATATAAACTCATTCATTAAGACTATCAGAGTGTAATTATCTCTGCTGTGCAGAACGAATGCAGGTTTCCCCCTGCAATGGCGTGGCAAGAGAAGGAGGAGAGGGGGGAGAAGAGCACTCCTTTTATTTTTGGAAGGACTGTTTTGCTCTGAAAGCCATGGCAGTTCTGGCATCACTGGAAAGCCTAAAAGCAACATCCAAGTCCTAACCCTTGGTGGCTGATCCCATCAAGATGCAGAATCCTTCCCTGAATGAATCAGGTAGTCTGTATAATTTTGATATAAATTTTTGTATCAAACCAAATCTAAGGAGTTATTTCCCCTAAAAACACCTGTGGGAGGTGGGGACGCTGGGAGTCAGCAGAACAGACTCCTGTATAATTCAAGCCTTATGTGGAAAAAAACCCAGTGCATTAACTTTGGAACTGTCTAATACCACAGATTTATTTACTATAGAATTAATTACCTTCCTTGAAGCAATTAATTACCTTACTTGAAGTGGCACTCATTGACACATGATATTTTGCCTAATTCTCTACTGTGCATAAAAATGCGATATATTGTAATATAAATTGTAGCTGCTATTGCTTAAAACACCAATTTAATCAAGAGGTTTGACAAATGTAACAATAGACTGATTACCTTTTTTTGTCAGTATTTTATATTAAGACTTTGTCACTTTTACTATCAGTTTTATTTCATTCTGAAATAGCAAGTTATCACCATAAAAATACTCTTGTCCTAATCCGTGTAGTTTAAAAAATGTTTCATCCACCCCAGCCTTCGCCACATTAGGCATGGAGCATAATTTGAGTTTAGATGCAGTGAAAATTGCACAGCTCAACACAAACACATGGGTCAAGCATCAGGGTTCCTACAGGGTTACCAAAGGGTTATGCTTGGTTTGGTTCTCCTATCTGTGTCCAGGGTACCCCCAGAAACTGCTGGAGCTCTGCTTGGGATAGATTTGAGGAGTGGAAAGAGGTTTCCAACCAAACATCCCTGGTGGACTCCAAACAGGCCTGCTAGTGGGGGAATTAAAGCAGTATTAAGCCAAACTGAAGCAAATGCTGGCATATAATTAACACAGCATTGTCAAAGAGAGCTCATGGTTTAATTTTAGTGGGGAAAATATGGTATCTCAGATACCATGATATGGGTGTTTGTTCACAGCCACTGTACCTGTCAACTATTATTATCCTGATGCTGCCGTGTTCCCTGAACTGTTTTGATTTCTTAACAAGAAGAGAATTTTCTCTGATGTGCCATCTGTAAGGCACAGTTTACCAAAGGAAAACTTTATCTCAAATTTTTAATAATTTTCTGTCAATTCCAATAAAATCAGATATATTTTTATAATACTTACAAAATAATAGCAAATGTGACTCACCACATGTGCCACTATTTCATTTGATATCCTTCTTCTCCCACTGACTTTTCTTTCCAGCACAAAATGCAATTTAAATGTCAACTTGAACTAAAAAAGTTGCATTCCTGGGGAGATTTCTGGTATGTCATATAATCTGAAATAATTCTACTGCTTTCCGCTACTTTACCTGTTTTATTCTATTTTATTCTCTCACTGTGAAGGTTCTAAAAATAACAAATGGTGGAAGGGATAAAATAATGCACTTTTTGTTTACATAAGAGTGACAGGGCAAGTCACAGCATTATAGAATGGTTTGGGTTGGAAGGGACCTCAAAGTTTATACAATTCCACCCTCCAAGGGACACCTTCCACATCCCAGGTTGCTCCAAGCTCCATCCAGCCCACCCTTGGACACTTCCAGGGATGGAGCAGCCACAGCTTCTCTGGAAACTTTGTGCCAGGGCCTCACCACTTAATTTCTTTATAATATATAATGTAAATGGAAAAAAAAAAAAAATACTTCAAATCAAGTGTGGATAGAGAATGAGGTGCAGGTCTGCTTTGCTCTGTCCAGAGATTTTGTGTTTGGGAAATTCATTCAGCATTGTGAGAGTGTTTATGTTTTAGTATTTTGGATTTACCTGGAGACTTTCAGGTTCTCCTAGGAAAGTATCATTCCTACACAAAGACATTTGCATGTTCCACGTGGTTGTTTTTCATTGGGGCAGCACTACAGGCATTGGATAGAGCACCCACCAGCCTGGATATTCCCTTCTGGGACATGGCACAGGAGAATTCTCCAGCTCAAGCTCACTTGTCACACAGGAAACAATGATGGCAACCAGCTGCCCTGCTTTAATGCCAGAGTCCAAGTCCCTTCCCTCACTGCTGAATTTAAACACATTTTTCACTTCCATAAAAACATCTTAATCCGTAACACCAGATAATTGTAATGATCTTTCTTTCCTGATGATCACTTTTCCTCTGAAATTCCTAAGAAGGCTGCTGAATGTCATCCTCAACTTCTTGTAATGTTGCACAACAGGCATGGGAAAGCTGGGAAAACCAGTTTTGCTGACATCAGTTAGACGTCAAAACTTTAATGCTGAGATTTAACCCTAATCTCTGTTTTAGTTCCTTAATCCCAACACTCCTAGTGCTCCCCATTTTGTGAGAATACACAATAAAGTCTGAGAAGACCAGCTTCTCCATCATAGGATCTTTTCAGCCATAGGAATAACCTGGACTGTGCAGCTTCAGGAGAAATGAGGATTATGATATCAGGAAAACTGAGGACTCACTAGTGCCTTACTTGAAAAAGATGGAAATGGTTTAGCCTAAATGAAAATTAGAGGTTCAATATGTCAAAGGCACCAAAAGCACCACAAAATTTAGAAAGTAGGCTCAGGTTCAAAATGAACTCTAGACTCACCTGGAATCGCCATGGGAAACAGTTGCTGGAAAAGCCATCTGGAAAAATTCCTCCAGGTTCTTGGTCAACCTGCCTAGGCCCTTCATCAGTCTGGACACAGAGTTTTCTTACAGACACAAAAGATTCAGCTGTGCCACGGATTTCCAGGATCTTGATGGCATCTGCAGCAATGGATGAGACCTGTATCAGGAAATGTTCACCAGGAGATTTAGACTATTATTTTCTAATGAAATTATTGAAAACTGGGGCTAAAGCCAAGTTCTGTATACCCACACTGACTTCAAGGGCCATTTGCACACCTGAAAACCCACTCTTCCTTTCTTTTTCTGGAATTCTGTGCATTGTTCACCATTGTCACCTAACTTATGAAGTAAACAGGTGAGGATATTTTTACTCTCAGCTTTGAAACCCCATCCTTTGCAGGGATGTTCTTTCAGGGAAAAAAAAAAAACAAAAACAACAACAACAAAACAAACAACCAGGCTTTAGGATGCATTTAATTACTCATTTTCTGACCCTCAATTTAATAAAGATAGAGATATCTAAGGTGTCTGGGCTCTGCCAAGAGGGAAGGTCTCCTGCAGCCCCTCTACATTCCAGAGATTTGTAGGGTTGCTGTGCTCCACAGATGGATGAAGAGCACCTCATACTGCCTGTATTTACCTCTCAGAGGTGTTGGAGGCTGTAATTAATTACTGTTTGTAGAACCCATTGAGATTGTTAGAGAAAGGCACTAGAGAGCGAGTGGTGTTATAAATTATTACACTTGAAAACGTTCAAACTCTTCAGCCTTCCACTGCTCGCCTTCGCAGAAACTTGAAGCATTTCCCTTTCTCCTCCTGGAATAAAATTTGCCCTCTTGACATGCACAAACCATTAGAGAGGCTGTGCTTACAAGCACCTAACAGTATTTTCTCAAGTTTATTTTGACATTGACTTTTAATCAACGTGACGATGATTGAAAAAGCTAGACCAACGTTTCACTAAAAAGGAATATTAAAAGTGCATTGATTGTGTCTGCAAAGATATGCAATTAAAAAGTATAAGTGCTGTTATTTAACACTTGACTTTACTTCTTTTGAACTCTTGTGGCCCTGTTGTGTACATGGTTAAATGTGCAATGCTGTGTGTTTCAAGTAACTTGGCTGTAAGCAATTTTATATTTTAATGAAAATAATTACAGTTTGAGTAATATGAAGTGTATCTGAAGTATAACCCCTGATGCTACTTCCCCAGAATTAGCTGTGATATAAATTATCATGATTTATTACGGTGGCTCTGTGCTTTATGTGTTTATAGGGGATCCTGGCTAGCAATGATGATTCTTAACTAACAAAGAATTGCATTTCAAAAGCAATTTTTTTCTTGGATCTCATCTGTAATTCTTCCCCAAAAGTGATATGATTTAACTGTGCTGCAGTATGTGCTATTGCAAAGATGGCATTATTGTGCTGTCATTTTGACAGCTTACTTTAATTTACACCATTTAATGGGTGAATACATTTTTTAAAAATCTGGTGTTATTCTTTCTTAATATACCATATGCCATCGATCCCACATGCACTTCTTTGCATAAGCACACCAAGTTACAGAGTGGTATAAAGCAACCTATGTGTCATGTACAACCTCTCCTTTGAGTGACACATCAGAAGCTCAGGTCCTCTCTGTTCTTCAAGGATTCTGTGGATCCTGTGACATTTCTGAGCCTCGAGCTGAAATATGTTACACGATACGTGATGTCCCCACTGGCATCTGTCCACCTCAGAGATGGGCACTTCTCAGATACACTCTACAAAAATAAATTCCTCAAAGTCATTTGCCTTGCTAAAAGCAGCAATATAGAGAGTGCAAAGATTGTTGTAATTGCGTTGCTGCAAAGGGCAGTATCTGCAAGCAGCTGGTTTCAATTCCAACCACTATTTTAAATTATTTGGTCAAACAAAATCTCTTCCAGCTCCTGACACATTTTGCCAGCTAATGGTGACTACTCATCAGCACGGGCAAGGGTTGGACAATCATTCCCTTTGTCTTCTTTTGGGAGGGCAGCCTGATCATTCCTGTGTCTGGGGAATTTCAGGGTCACCTCCAAAGGAAGCAGAGAACACAGGGGTTTGATCCAGACCTTTCCCATGAAAGCTCAGCAAACATCAGCTCAGTAGAGCTTTTCCATCCAGATTCCTTAACTTAGGAAACCTTCCTAAAGGATTCAGACACTCAGTCTGCCAAGGCCAGGTTGGACAGGGCTTGGAGCAGCCTGGTCTGGTGGAAGGTGTCCCTGCCTTTGGAACAGGATGAGCTTTAAGTTCCCTTCCAACCCAAGCCACTCTATGATTTTATGGCTCTGCCCATGTTACAAACTGCCCAGAGGATGCCACTGAGAGCAATCCCTCCTCCTGAGGGTGATCTGTCACCTTGGGTTCACGTGTGAAAGCATCTCCACAGCTCCCAGGTCACACCTGGCTTTTCTCTGCCTTGCTTGGTCACATCCAAAAAAACCCCTCTGCTGGTTCTCTCAGCAAAGCCTGCACTCCTGACCCAGGAATAATCTCTGAAGGCTTCAGAAAATCTGCTGTGGGACGTTATCTCAGTAGAGGAAAATTTCATTTGGGAAGCAGCCCAATTTAAGAAAACAATTTCATGACAGCGTGGAAAGCAAGCTGATGATACTCCAAGAACTTAACTTTATTTGGTAGACTTTTGTCCATTATCCAAGGGCACCTAAGAGTTAAATAATTTAAGACTGTAACAAAAAACAACAAAAAAGAAGAAATCCTAGTCATTCCATTTTCCTGTTACAAATATTATTTTTGGATAGAAATGCTGCAAATAAAATTGCAAGACCAGCTAAAGATTTTAAGCAAGAGGTATCCAAGGTTGAAAAGGATTTTGTTGACATGAACTGAAGAAATACAACATACCTTTATACTTACTTAGCTCTTTGATGTTATACATGATACCCAGTATGGCATTACAACCAACTGTACGTGTCATAAAAATACAGAGATTCCATGTGGAGTGAACCTGCAGTGAATTAATGCCTCTGTCAAGGTGTATCCTGAAATGTGTTATACCATCCTTGCTTCAAATTCCAGTTTACATATTTCCCTGCAGCTCACATGACCAGGAACATCAAAACACCCCAGCAAAAACAAGAAACAGTTTATTTTAAATTCCATCCCACTGATTAACAGTAGATTTGGAACCAGAAATCACATGAAATATTTAGAAAATTTTGTGCTTTTTAATAAATGATAACTATAGTGGAAAAATATATAATTTCTTTTTTGTTTCCATGTTAATTTGAGACAGTAGGGTTTAGGTCTGGAGCACAAGTCTGATGAGGAGTGGCTGAAAAGGCTGGAGTTATTTAGGCTGCAGAAAAGGAGGCTCAGGGGGACATTTATAACTCTACAATTCTATGAAAGAAGGTTTTGATGAGGTGGGCTCAGTTTCCTCTCCAAGGCAGCAAGGGACAGGACAAAACAGCCTCAAATTGCATCAGGTGAAGTTTAGGTTAGGTATTAGGAAAATTGTTTTCATGGGAATGGTTGAAAAACATTGGAACAGGCTTCTCAAGGAATTGATAGCATCATCATCCTTGGAGTTTTCAAAAATAATGTAGATGTTAGGGGATATAATATTTAGGGGAAATAATTTAGTGAAGAACATGGTGCTGGGTTGATGATTTGACTTTAGGGTCTTAAAGATCTTTTCCAGTCTTAATGATTCCACGATTTTTCCTGTGCCTCACCTAAAAAAAAATCTGCTGGGAATTTTATATGCCCAGAAGTGAGGTATTTGTACATAACAGAGCAACAGATGCTGACGACTGCCACACACCTCCTGCACCTACTGAAAATTGCCAACATCTAAAATTATCTCCAGGTGCTATGAAAAAGCTGCAGACCACTGAACAGCAAGTCAGAAAACTGACACAAATGTGATTTCCTGGGGTTTTTATGCATTAGCTGGAGTGGCCACTCAGAGAAATATCAGCGAGAAACAGTAAAGAAAATACAACCAATGCTATGTGTTAGGAAGGGACTTTCATTTATAACAGGTTTTTCAACTCATTTATTTTTTCCAGAAGACATCTCTGAGATAGGATTTGCACTGGACTTTGCTGCAGGAGTAGAGAAGTTGCATATTTTAAATCTAAACAGAAATCCTACAGAGTAGAAGGGGCAATGAACACCAAGTCCCTCCCCCTCCAGTGCAAAAGGAGCGGATGAGAAATTTTACAAGTTGCACACACGGCCCCTTGACCTGTGTGATACTGGATAACCCTCTGCAGTGTCAAGCAATGGATCATCTTACCTGCTGCTGCAAAAGAGACTTCCTTATGTGCTTGGAAAGGACACATCTCATGTCAGGCAGAATTCCTGTCCTGCTTCACCTATGGAAGAAAATCGTAATAAAACAGACAAACCTCCACAAACAGACAAACAAATAAAACCAACAACAGAACAAAGAGAAACTTTACAGAAAATTGAACTCAACCCCCAAAATATTTCCCAAACCAGCCTTGACAAAATACATTTCTTGTTACATCCACCCCTCTTTCAGGGTGGAAATGGAGCTCTGGAAAAATGAGGCAGAACTGAGAGGCCTTGATGGAAAGGAGTCTCTGGACACTGAGAAAAGCACTGTAGCAGATTGGTGCTGTATCATATTTGTTTCTGATGGATTTAGTTGGTCAGCCCTCTTCCTCCTTCCGTGCAACACATGCACACTGATCTATAGCACACACATATGGTCACCAGCATAGAGGAGCAAATGCCAGAGCAGATAGAGAAAGAGTAAATTTAAGAGATTATAAATGTCTGTTCATGATAGTATATTTTCTATACTGTCACTAAAGTAAAAGAGTCCAAAGACAATATGAGCACTTTTCTCCTCTTTCATATGATCATAAGAAAATAATTTAAGTGCAACTTAATAATGTCCTTGCTAAATTGTCAAAAGGCGATTAAAGAGGCAAAGCAATTTTAATTTTGAATCTCTAAAGAGAACCATTGCCCTAGTGAATATTATTCAAAAAGGTTCTTTCCTGCCATGAGGTCATGAAAAGGTGAAACCTTTTCAGTGGGGAGGAGGACAGGGATGCTGTTGGTGCAGCACATCCTGACTGTCCCATGGAGGGGGAGATGGAGGCCTCGTGAAATCAGTTCTGTGTCACCTCTGCAGCCGTGTCCAGCCCCCTCTTTGTGATTTTAAACACAAATCCGGCTCTATGTATCTGCAAAAACCCTCTCACAGAAGTACTTTCTTCAAAGAGATGCTGAGATTTCTTTTATCAGATAATGCAGCAGCCCTGCCTAACGAACATGACACGCGAAGAGAGGAAATTTCCCCAAAAACATTCCCTGCTTCTCTCTGTGCCACCCACACGTGCAGTCACTGCTGGAGGGCAGAGCTGTGTGTGGCTCTGCAGAGTTGGAATCTGGGGGGGAACCACCCCAGCAGCCCCTGCCAGGCTGCCCAAGGCAGAGCAGGATTTCCCCGAGACCTCCCTTCCCTGCCCAGCACTCCCAGAGCTCCTTGGGTGCTCATCACAATAAAAACCTGGCCACAAGATTTCAAATCAAAGGCACTGAGTTACAAACCCTGCTGAAAATCTGGCACTCTGCTGAACTGTCGAAATACTTCTGGTCAAAATATGGCCATGATCACTGAAATATACAATTGCTTTTCATAATCAGCAATATTTACTCACATAAATAATGTTATTGACTCCGGTCACAGGAAATGCTAATTT
Organism: Thryothorus ludovicianus; assembly: GCA_013397245.1. Taxonomy (NCBI): domain Eukaryota; kingdom Metazoa; phylum Chordata; class Aves; order Passeriformes; family Certhiidae; genus Thryothorus; species Thryothorus ludovicianus. The sequence continues at coordinate 188,003 of VZTB01016941.1, read as the reverse complement.
TTTGTCACACTGGGACGGACTTCTAAGACCTAGGAGACAACCATGGGGTGAATGTTGCAAAGACAGAGCTATCTAAGACTATCATTATAGCTTCAGTGCATGCAAACCAGAGTTAGTGTTAGCTCTGCAAACACTTCTGCATCACCTCATCAGTGTGTGGGAGCAAGAGGTAAATTCATATCCCTTGGAAAATACGCAAAAGCAAAGGGATGGTAGAGAGAAAGATGGAATTTTTATTTTAAATGATCTTTAAGTTCCTTTCCAACCTAAAACTTTCTCTAATAGGAATATATTTGTGAAGCACAAAACAATGACACGATGCTTGAGAAAGGATAAACAAATTATTGTCTATGAGTTTTGCTTTTGTTCAGCCTCAAAGAAAGAGCCACACAGCTGAGATACTCAGCATTTGAGTTTTAGAAGGAGTGCTCTGGGATGATGGTCCCTCATTAAGGGATCAGCTCTATAATTAATCAGCTAACGGGCCGGGGTGCACCGTCAGCTGATGGCAGATATACTTCAAGTCAAACCTCTGCTCCAGCACATTTTTAAAGCTTTTCCAAGCAGGGTACTCGGTCAGACCAGACATAGCAGTCTTGCAATATTTTCTTAAAGTATTGCCCAGCCTTGGAAATACAGCTGAGCGTCTTGGATTCTTCTCATAAAGTGAAAAGGGCCATGTGTCTTGTAAAGACAAGCCCCAAGGGAACTGAGGTAAAGTATTTTTGTAGCCTTGACACAAATTTTCCTTGTGTTTATGACTTCATTATTTTAGTGGGTGTGTTATTTCAGTGGGTTTTTCAGCTACTTATTTTCTATCTTCTTTATGGTTCTCTTTTTTTTTTCTGCCTACTTTAAATAAGGAAAATGGGCTCAACAGATGATGCAGAGGTCTTTATAGCAGAGCTACTGGTTTTCATTCCTGTTTCCTGAATCTCGAGGAATCATGTGCTTAAGATGCTGAAAGAATATTTTTGTAACATAATGTTAAAGTTACTGTGGTGTCTGGTCAGTGTAAAAGCTCCTCATATGAGCAGAGGTGAAAATTTTAGGCATCTATCTTCTGTTGAGTGTAGTGAAAGAGTTAAAACAAAATGAATTAAGAGAACACAACCGACAAGAGAAAAATTGTTTCTGATTAGCAGGAAAACCCAGGATTAGGATGTGGTTACTCTGTAATTGCAAAATCTGATCTTCCGTAATATCTGGCAGGGTTTTAGGGAAAAAAGCAGTGAAAGGACTGAAAACTAATACTAACTAATACTATTAAGGTGAATTAATCCAAAATACTGCTCTCCATATCTATGGAGTTGGCTCCTACATTGGGAGAGACCTACCTCTGCAAAAAGCTGCTGGAATTGGTGGGACAGATGTGGTGTAGCACATCTGTCTGGCCTGGGCAGGGTGGTTTTCACAAAAGTGCCTTTTATTCTAGGTGCAGCTTCAGCCAAAATGCAGAGAGACAGCAGCTATTGATGGAGCAGGCCCGAGCCGATGACCCGTCCAAATTGTTGGGTTATTAATTATCACTTCTGCTTTACCTAATGTCAACTCGCTTGCCATATCTGCTTCACTGGTAGCTGGTTTGCCTAATTAACAGTAATTTGCATTTTAACTGAGCCTGTAAGTTCCCTGTAAAGTCTGTGCTTGGGGTCTCCAGTGATCATCAAGTTGCTGGTCAAAGTTTTGATAAGAGGTAATGCTTGAGTAAATCCTAGAAGCCATCACCCGAAGGCAAAATAATCTCATGGTAGGGATGGCTGAGTAAAAGAATAGGAAGCATGGAGTTTTTCTCAAATCTAGAGCCAAAACTTTTACAAGACATGAAGTTCTCATTTTAATTCTTTATTTTTTTCTTTTTTAATTTGTCATAGATTTTTGGGCTGTCCCAGAAAAAACAAAAACAAAAACACAAACAAAAAACCCAAAAAAACCTCAAAAACACCAAACCATGTATTAAGACAAAAATCTGTTCTTGGATTTATGACAAGAAAAAATCCAGGAAGGGAAGGAGACCTCATGAGAAAGTCTGTTTTCACTACATTTTTACATGGCTTTCAAAGCACATGTAGAGGCAAAAAAGGTATAAAAGCTAAAAAACAAAAATACACAAGGAGTCACTCTCCCTACCAAGTCAAAAATGGTGGCACCATGAATTAGAACCTGGCAGAGTCCTGACATCCCAGTCCATGATTTGCAGTTTGCATCTTCAGCAAGAACCTGTGAACACTGAGTTGTCCAGTGCTCAGCTCTTCCAGCTGGAGGCATCTCAAACACTTCCTTAATTTCTTTCAAATATATTAAAATTATGGTGGAGAGGTAAGAGTACCTACTACAGACATAGGAAATGCTCAAGGCAACAGGCAGAAGTGAGTTCAAAGGAGAAAAGACAAGTTAGTTGCTGTAATTTATGTTTTCCTATTTAAAAAAAAGAAGAAAAATTGCAAGAAAAAGATAAATGCAATAGATTTAATACATAAAAGAGTTTGGTAGGAAAAACAAATATATGACTGACTCAACTGAACACAGACTAGAGTGAGGAATACTGCCCTATGGATTATCTTAAGGGGAAAGCAATGTCCATTCTTCCCCACCCAAAAAGAAGCAACATAATTGAATCTCACACATACAGGATTGGCCTTAACATCAACCAAATAAAGGTGCACAAAGCAAGTTATAAAAAATTAAAAAATAATGTCAAGTCTACTGCTTACCTCCCCTCTGTAGCTTGATCTCATCTTTTGTTTCCTTCTTATTTTGGAGTTTCAGAGAATGTTTGAATTTAAAATTCTCCTCGTATACACAGGACTATCCACTGCACTCCACATTTCTGCTGAAGGACCTCAGCCTTTATGAAATAACCCCATTCTGCTTGCAGGCCCTTTTGATTAGGCAGTCCTTGATGAGTGAGATCCAACCAGTGGAAAAAAAGAAGGAAATGTATAAAGACATTGGTCACTAAAAAAAAAATCAAAACAGCAGCCAAAGGTGACTACTTTGCAAATGCTGTGGTTAGAAAATTTGAATCCCATGGAAATCAGCCTTGGGTTTGGGCAGGAGGGCTCAGCATTGGCTAGAAATGGTCTGTACTGATGGTCAGGACTGGCCACTGAGCTGGGCAGACTTTCTCACCCCTTCCTTTACCAAGAGATTTTCTGAGCCTCTTTTCATTGTGGGGAATTGCTCAGGGACCTGCTGCAATAAGGTCATGAGGGACAGCAGCCTCGTAAAAGTGGAGATTGGTGCCCAATTCACACATTCATCTAATTTTCCTAGAAAAACAGCAATGAGGGAAGCTGCTGCTCGCTGTGCTCCAGCAATCTATCCAGGGGTTAAAATATTGATCCTTACCTACAATATAATGTAGCTTGACATGTTTCATCAAGCATGTCGTTCTCACTCCAGTTCCAGAGCACTTCTCTGAAAAGTAAAAATAACAAAAAAACCCTCTAAGATTGCTACTAACATGTAAAATATATTTAAATAAGCCAAAACAGCAGAGAGAAAAAAAAACTTCATCATAGCACAATAGATAATTTAACACCAAACTTTAAACAAATAGTGCCATTTGCTTTTGCGGCAGCAAAAAGAGTTTATTATTTCACTATTTCATCTCACCTTGTGTCATTAAAATATAGGACACAAGTAGTAAAACACAAAGTAAATATGCACATATCTTTACACCATGTAGGGCAGCTATAAATCTTACTCTTTGATAACAGCTGTACTGTAGCAATCATTTGAGTAGTGCAGCTGCCACAACAATATCAAATTTTATAGTTAAAAAGCAGTCAAAACTTTAATGGTACAGTGGAGGTAGATATATATTGTGCTATAAATAAACATTATCTAATGAAGAAATGAAACATGTTTATTTTTCCTTGACACATCATTCAAAATCATATATCTTTGCTGCTGCAAGCTGCTATAATAGCAGCCATTATACTTCAGCATGTACAACAACGAGGTCTGTAGTTGGGCTAATTACGCTGGATTTAAATGAGGGATGGGAGAACTTCAGACAGCGTGGCCTTGCAAGCAAGGCTTTCATTTCAGCAGAGCAGTATCTTAAAGTGTTATCAGAGCTAGCAAGTGCTGGCAGAGGTTCTGAAGTGGTTGGGAATGCAGTGAGAAACGAGTGGGTTTTCCCCTCAGACGATGACTTGGGCTGTGTTGGTGTGACAGGGTGTAATCGATCTGGGGAGCAGGGGACCATGAGAACTGATGGGCTGGTTCAGTCACTGCCACATTACTCAAATATGAAAAACCTCTGAAAGGGTTCAGGAAAGCACATGTCTGGCGCAGGCAGGCTCATCCCCCTCCCAAGGTAATAATATGCCTAAAATGTGGTTTCCATGGATTTACTGAGGTTTCTGCTGTGCACACATGGAGACTAGGGATGCATTGATGGCACCTATGGAGACCTTCATCTGCCTCCTGCACTGGGTGAGGGCATGGGAATGATTTTAAACGAGCTAGAAACATCTAATATAGAAGAGTTTTAAGAACACAGCTCATAGTGCTATGTAAGGGAAGGCCACAAAACATTTTCTGATGTTCAGGTGTGTGTTTCTGCAGGAACTTTCTCTTGAGTCCAGAGCGAACTTCTGAAAGGCATCTCCCAGTCCCTGCTGCCCATCCCACTGCAAAGAGGTGTCTGGAAACCATTCACTGAGTGCCTTGAGAATGGCACTAAAATGCTGGTGCACACCAAGGGCAAACCCAGCAGTCCATCAGAACCAGGGAGCCAGTCCATGGCATCACACCAGTCTCAGTCCATCCAAGGCTAGCCCCAAAAAACAAATGTGGTTGATTTGAGGCCCTCAGCATCAGCTCCATCTTCACTGCTCACTAGGATCATTAAAGATTGGGAATGACCTCTGACGTCATTGAGTCCAACCATGAACCCAGCTCTGCAGGTGCACCACAAAGATGTTGCCTCAGACTGCCAAATAAAAGACCAAAGTCCACAAATACAGTATGTCACAAGATGAGAAAGACAGCTGGAGGTGACAAAAAAAAAATATCCTGGGTTCCTGCAACACCAGGGAAACTGGCAAGTAAAATTCATGAGCTCCATTCCCTTAAAAATCCTCCTCAGGAAGCTCTGATTCCCCTCTTCACCTCATGAAATTCTCCCTGACAGAAGGGAGATTACCATCTTGCCTGGAGTTTGCCTCCTGTTCAGTGTGGATTTCTCTGAAGGTGACACATGGACACCCTGGTGGGAATTGCTGCAACCCAGGGAAGCAGATCCATTGGAGAGCAAATCCCTGACGAACAGCTTATTACAGTTAAACTTTGTGCATGCCCACCATCAGAGATCCTCAGGGTGCTTTTGCTTGCCATCAGCAGAGCATTTATCCAAAAAACCCCATGAGATGCTATAAAATAAACCCAACAGCTGTTAGCAGAAGATGACAAATCCTAGATACCTTTTTGTCACGTCAACCTATACAATTTACTCCATGTTTACAAATAAATTGCTGCAGAAAAATATTAAGTCCTGGCATTTAGAGAAGCTCTAGATATTACTCACTCCCCTGGAATTCTGTATGACAAATTAAGACTATGCTTCTACTCCTAATAAATGTAGCTAGAGCAAAGTTTCATAAACATTCTTGAGATTTCTTCTGTAACAGCTTTATTTTGGCTCCCCACTTTTCCTGCTTAGACAAATGGTAAGGTTGGCTGATATTGTCAAAATACAGCACTTCTCATGAACCAGGAGTCATTTATTAATGTAATTTATTGAGCCAGCATTGTAAAACATAAAATCATATTTTACTGTGGGACTTAGACACACTAAATAAACAAACAACAAAAAAAAAAAACAACCCTCGTTAGCCCAAGCTAAGGATATTTTCTTTTAAAAGTCAAATTATTGCAACTGTGGATCTGTAAGTAAGATTATGTGCTTCCAGAGCTGGCCTTTCAGAGGCCAACAGGGTAAGTGTTAATGAACCGTGCAGAGTTGGGTAGGATCAGAACAGATGTTTGCCCAGCCATCAGGTAGACCTTTGTTTATATAAATGCACCACTGTAGATAATACCTAATACCTTTCTCATGGCTTAAAATAACCTTCCCACTAAAAACACAAACAGGCTTTTCCCCAGTTGTGAACATGTTTAAAATCTAATTAATACACAGCCGACTGCAAAGACACCAAACTGCTCAGGCAGGGTCGGGGCTGTCACCCAGCGTCACCTCTTTCATGATGCAGTCTTAATCTCCCCCTTTGTCCTTATATTGCCGTTTTTTGCTCTAAAGGTTTCTGCACTAAAAGAGTGGGAAGGTGAAGCTATAGTTCAATTCAATTTATTTTTATATTGCCTCTCATATAAAGTCTTTCAAAACTCTTTATAGCGAGAGATAAAATAATCATGTAACGCTCGCCGGAATTCAGCGCTGTGACTTTTACACTCAGGGTAAAAGCTGCGTACCAGGAAAGTAAAATTAAGAAATTTTAGAATCAGAGAGAGGATTAGTAAATACATATTGTTACTGGGTTGTGGGAGAAGAGGCAACCACATCTCTTTTTTTTGGTGCATTTGTAGCCCTTCCTTTAGATAAACAAACAACAACATAAAGGGGCTTTTTTAGAAGAGCATTATTCACCAAAGGAGCCTTTCCAGCTGTGTTGGGCACAGAAACATCAGTCAATTGTTTTCCTTCATATGGAAGACTCAGTTTCTACTCAGAAAACTTCAGCCTATCCTGAGGAAGAAATAGAAATATGCACCATGTGACCCATGCTCATCATCTGACAAACAATGCAGGAGTAGCCCTAAAATCAGGGAGGGAAAGGTTTTTGAAAAAGACGACCAGAAAAAGCAAAAAATATTTATGGCAACACCATTATTATACTTAATTTAAACTATTTATAAACACTCAGGGTTCAAAGACATGACCCTATAATAAGTAATACAATTTTTCATAAGGATAACCCTGGAACCAGGTACACCCAGGCCCTGGCAGAACGACACAATCACGAGTCATTGAGTGGATTTTGTTTACCCTGTTATACCCATCAGATCTAGGAAACAAGCACCAAAAAACTGAATATCTGAATATGAGTACACTCACCCAGTGTATCCCAACATAACATCAAGCAGCACAGGAGAAAAATGCTCCTGAAAACACATTGATAAATAAAGAGAGCATGTTATAAATTCTGTGATACAGTCTTATATCGTCATTGTAAAAGTTTACTACATCTTTGATGTCCATCGATTCAGAAGCCCACACATAAAGAAGCCTGGTAAAAGAGCATCTAAGAAAATATTTGGGCAACAGCTAATATTTCTTCCCACCTGTCTTCATGCCCACACCACTCAACGCAAGCCACATCTTTATAACACACAGTAAGAAAACACAATATATAGTAACTCATTTTCTGACCTTTTAATATTTCTGCCATTGATTGTCAGAAGTGAGGACGGCTCTCTATCCTAAGGTGATGGATTATTTAATTAACTACTGACCTTTTCAGTATCAGATGTTGACAATGAATGCGCTCCTGTGTAAGCTGCCTCCTCTGGATGCTGTTCAGTTCTCCAATGCACATGGATTTTTCTCACGTTTTGGTTTTAAGCGCAACTATTTTATTATTCTAATCTAAAAACAAGCCAAAGTCTTGTATTTAATGATGAATACTTTTATGTTCTACTGCTCTGAGTTTTCTTTTGAGCTGCACTTCTAGCAGAATTTGCATGAACATTAACAGAATTGTGTCTTTCACAGATAAAATCATTTCTACTGACTACCTATGACTTAGGTCCCTGGCATGCTTTCAGGACAACTTCTGCACCAAGAGGCAAAGAAGTCAACCCAGAAAGGAGAAATTGTTCAGTATCTGTGCACACGGGTCAAGAGATGTCCCAGGCTGAAAACTGTAGCAGTCATTTGATATTAGGCTTTGCCTTTGGGCCCAGCGAAGACTCCAGCCAGGAGCGTGACATTTACACCGAGCACCTTTAAAAAGAAATTGTTGCACTACTTTCCCACAAGACACGCAATGGGAAGCTTTGTTAACACACAGGCAACCTGACTTAAGGCTTTTTTTACCCCAAAATAAAGAGAAAGGATCCAGATCCTCATCCTGGAGACATGGGATCCCACTGCTCTGTTCTCAGCAATTACATATTCAGCTACAAGCTTTTTATAAGCAAACAAGGTATTTTCCTCCACGAGCTTGTTGTTGGAACCAAACACTGAACAAATGATCCATGCCTCCAGGTTGTCAGAGAGATTTACATGTGACTACACAGCAGTTTGGGTATTCCACTGTGATTTCTCTCCAGGACTGAGAGCTGATTAATCTAACATATTCCTGGTAGAAACCATCCTGCATTTCTCCTCAAAAAGGTTCCTAGCCTGGCACACCTTTATAATAAATACTGTCTTCTGATTTCATCTGTTCACTTAGAAAATATATATTTGCCCCAGGCACCAGAGAGAAGTTTGGAAGCTTTTTTTTTTTTGTTAAACAGACAATAATATTTTTTCAAGGTGTTCCATTTCCTTAACTATTTTGATAACTATATAACCATAAAACCACTTCGTAGGAATAATTTTGTGATGTACCCTTGCACCAGAAAACAATTAACAAATTTCTAAAACGTCTGTTTATAACAAATCACGTTCTTGTTAATTTATTTATTTTTTAAATCTTATTTTTGTCTGTGAAATCAGCAGCACTCACGGCAGTAAATATTCCTGTGGCTGACAGATTTGGTAAGTGGTTTCAATCAGGAGCTTTCCTTTTGCATCCATCAGCCTTCCCCGCAACCCAGGAGTAAACCCCTACGTATGTCATCGATACACCCAGATAGCGGAGCTATAAGTCTGATTTTTTTGTGATGTTAATACAATATTATGATAGATATCTATTAGTGGGGAGAGCAGAGCAGCAGGCAGACTCCAGCTCCTCTGACAGCGGCTGCTCTTTCTTTGTCAGTGTCAATCCGCGCCGGAATCGCGGGGAATGAACGAAAGTGACAGGAGAGGACCGCTCCAATTATGGATGAAGGGATACTATCTACTCCCACTGGTTGATGTGATTTATTCGACGGTCCTTCTGCATTTATGGAGCAGCAGATTGTAGCTGCTTATGAAGTGACAAATAGTGCTCAATGACATTGACTGACTTGTCTGATCAATTTAGCTCGTCTGAAAAGTGGCCGTGAATCGTTGTCCTTGCTGAATGACGGCACCGACGGGCCCCGCTCAACCCCACCGACGTGAAATCTCAAATGCCATTAGGAAAACTATTAAAGAGGGCTCCTTTTAATCAAATAGCACAGCAGTTCCATACAAAGAATGAAAAATAAAAGCCTTTTTCACAGATTTGCTTTGAAACGCACCTCACTTAAAGAATGTTTTGCCTTCGAGATTGTGTCAGGAGAACATTTTTATTATTTTATAAGTTCCTGAATATTTGATAAATTTTGGTGGAGGAGTAATGTATCTGACAGAGGGGAAATAAGTGAAGTTTTCTTGCAAGAACCAACAAAGCAACTTTTCATGTTTTCTAGAAAAGCTGCCAACTGTCCCAATTTTACTGAGCCTTAAGTCGTTAGACTAATTTTAAAATTTAGAGCTTCTGGAATCTGGTGATGATGCAATACAGCTTTTATTTTAAAATCAAGAAGAAAAAAAAAAGAAATTCCTGGTCTTGTGGCCAGACAGCAACTTAAAAATGTGATTTTTGAGAACGTAGTACAACCAAAATCCAAAATGAAATTGGAAGCCAACTTACAAATCTTGAAGGGTGTTTGTGGAGTCTGAGAAGTAACCTTGGGACTACTGGAGCCTGGCAGGACTTTTTCACACTTGGGTTTGACAGCACAGGAATTTCTTAGAAGTCTGGCTCATTTTGATAGAGCTGTTGTGTTAATACCCTAATATTGAAAACTGTCAAACTCTCAGTGGCTGGAAGCCCTCCTGGCAGACAGAGTTGTTAAATGGGAAGAGGTGGCAGAGCCAGGCTCTTGGGTGCCACAGAATTCCCACTGCTTTCCTCGGCACAGCCCTTCTAGTAACGCTGGAATTGCACGATGAAATGTCATTTGGCATAAGCAAAGGCCTCAAAATAATTCCTTTATACAAACACTGAATTAAAAACCATTGAGAAACCGTTAACAATTGTACTTTTTCTAGCATTAGATTAGTATTTTTATAAAGTCATAATGTCACATCACACCTTATAAATAACACTTATGATATTTCTTGTATGAAACAGGCACAGGAGTTGCCTGAGAACGGTAATTCCATGTATAAATATATACAAACTTGTGAGGGAGTCTACACACACATATCAATATATATATGGTCATAGCAGGAATAAATCAATGTCTGCATGTGGGGGGTGCCTGAGCGCCGTTCATTATATATTACAATATTAAACTGTTATCCATGCACAAGTATATTTATGTATATATTTCAATTTATTAGAGCTAGGCAGGCCTTTACAGACTTAATAAAGAGCACCAGCATTATAAGCCAAGAACCATTTTTCCCTTTCCCTGTATTATTCAAATTTATTAAACAATATTTCACATTTGTTTGACACAATGTCAAACTCGGGACTCCTAAAGAACTGCTGCAGCTTTGGAACTGTTATGCTTTCTTGGACTTTAATCATTTTTGGCAAGGCTCCATTTCCTGTCAGAAAGTGAAACAGCTTAGGAATGTCATTTTCACGAAAGAAAACAGAGAGAATCCGAGAGGAAGTTCTCCTCCACTCCAGAGCCCCTAAGATACTCAAACACACTCGCAGGAGGGCTGGAATACATCAAACATTAGCAGAGGGAAAAGGACACACTTTTCCCACATTAAAATACATGGATAAAGTTGAACTTTTGCTAAAAATAGTTCCCATGACTAATCCTATTAAGTTTTTAAAAAATTGGGCTGTATCTCCCTTGAAGTCAAATTGTTTTTTAACTTTAGAATGACATTAGAAAAAGACTCTAAAATGCCTTTGCTTAAGTCAAAGTCCCTGGAAGGTTATTTTTTCTTCTTCTTCTTTTTTTTTTTTTTTTTCCCTAAGTGAGATATGAAAAATGAGGATAGGAGCATGGATCACTCTTCTAAAAGGGCAATTTACCTATTGAAGAGGTGAGGAGGATCAGTCTCTCCCAGATCATCGCTGGTGATTTACTGTTTAAAAGAGGCTCCCTACAGAGGGAAGAGGTTCAAGGGAGCAGACACAGACCAACCCTTCCCTGAGCCAGCTCAGTGCCTGCAGGAGCTGAGCACAGCCAAAGAGGCAGGGATGGAGGGAGCCCTGTAAGAGTTTTGGGCAAGAATCACCTCTTTTCTGCAATCAGAAGGCTGGTTATGTAAAAACTACCTTGACTGCTTGTTGTGATGGGGAAACAAGTAATGGCCAGATGGATTTTGAGAACACAACCCACACCCCAGCAGGAAAAAACACGGCACCAGGGAAGTTAGCAGTTCCCACTGCATCGTGGCCACGTTGGCAGTAAATAGAACTAGGGACTTCTGACAACCACCAGATCCCTGTACAATTAATGAATCCTATTTGGAGCTCATCTGAGCGCTTTTCTAGCAGACCAAACACTTCCCAAGGTTTACACCATCCTTGTTTGTCCTAGCATCCCAGACACAAATCCCAAGCTATGGAAATACCACGGTGGTTTCAGTGGGAAAGCAGAAGGAAGTTGGCTGCAGAGGAGGCTGAGAATCCATTCCTAAAGGAAAAGCCATTTTGCAACAGGATGCCGAGATAAAAAGGATGTTTATCTCATTCAAGGAATTTGACCTAAATCCACACAACAAGGAAAGGCAGGTAGGCTTATCTATAACATTTTCCCTAGAACTGGGTTAAACACCAAGTGGTGGGATTTAAGGAGCCTTGCAAATGTCTCAGCCCTGGTTGCTTTGGTTGCAATTTGTGTTGAAACCTGTGTGTTATAAACCCCAGTGGGGCACAGGCTTCCCTGGAGGCCAGAATAGTGAGAACAAGCTGGGAGGACACCCCAGAACTGTGATCCACAGGATCCAACCAAAGGAAGAGAACACCCAGCTGGCAAAAGCTGAGCAGAGTATATGGTGTTCAAGGAACAAAAAATCCTAAAGGGAAAAAATATGACCTATATGTGTGCTTTGAAAAGTGTGCATACGTCTAGCTCAGTCACAAGAAAGATCAGGAAAATGGTATTAATGAAATTAGAAGGATGTTGGAAAAGGAAAAATAAAATGAAAATAAATTAATAATTCTCTTATCAATAAATTTGCACTTTCTGCAGTTTGCTGCTTTGTTGTTTTTGGTTTTTTTCCCTATGGATAGATGAGCACAGAGACCAAGGGGATGAGGAATGGAAGCGTCAGGAGTTTCTAAAATGCATAAACCTTCACATCTCCCTGCTTGAATTCATTCTCCATCTACCTTCAGTTCAGCACTGAACAAGGAGCAGACACAACTGCATAAACCCCACTCAGGTTTGAACAGGGAGAGGCACACAGGCATTCCCTTCAGGAAGGGAAAGAGCAGAGCAGGTTGGAGGGAAAACCACCCCCCTCTGCATGTGCTTTCTCTCTCCATCTCTCGGGTCAGGTACGATGGGGTGGTCCCAGCATGTCCCCCATGCACCAGGGGACTGTAAAAACTCTCAGCATCAGCCTGCATCTGCTTGCCTTGAAGTCGTCCCCCCCACCCACACTTCCATAGCAGCTGAGTGAGGTCAATCCCCAAACACTTGTGAACACGTCGCTCCTTCCCACCCCCCTGAAGCCCCTCTGGCAGCATTGTTTTCTTTTCTGCCCCCAGCTGAGCTTTCATGGTGCTCTCTGATGTTCCTGCAAGGAATAACTCATTCCCCCAGCCCAAACCTGTGCAATAGGTACCTTTGCAATATTCCTACAGCACCACTGCCAATCATCCTGACAGAATCTTTTTCCTCAGACCAGCCTTGCTGCTGAATCCCTAATTCCAACCCAGCACGTGACATTTGTTATCAAAAGTAAAACTTGGTGCTAGCACTTACAATAAAGTCCTGTAGCAAGTTGGTCACCAAGGAACATTTCCAGTCATTTATTTTCCAGCACAGACTACAGGTTTCCATGGCTATATTCCGCAGGAAAAAAAAAATAAAAAAATTCCAATTTCATGTGTAGATGAAATACTTCAAAGTCTCGAACACTCAAGCCATCACTAACACATGCAATAATATAAACTGGAATGAATTTCCAGGATGTAGTAGGCTGAAACAGCTTTCGGAGCAGCAGGGTTGAAGTGCACTTTGACACTGGCTCCCCCCATACCAACTAAACCCTCCTTACCTCACCTTCTTCTCATGGCTGGCCGAGTCTCACAGCAGCTGGCAATCACAATTAACACCAGAGCCCATGAACTTGTCCAAGTTCCAGCTCAGCCTGCACTTCCGACCCATCACTGCAGTATCAGTTTACCCTGCGAACCCATGAAATCAACTCGTTACGTGTTCCTCCAAAAATCTCCCCATTCCTCAGCAATCTTCATTCAAACTCATCTTTACCCTCAGTGTATCCTGCATCCTTCCCTGCATGTTAAGGCAAATATAAAACTATTTATGTTGGGAAAGCCCTCTAAGATCATCAAGCTGATCTGTTAGCCCATCACTGCCAATCCCAACACTAACCCATGTCCCCATATGCCAAATCTATGAGTCTTAAATCCCTTCAATAATGGAAACTTCAACAGACTCTATAAAGGGTTCTGTGATAAATCATTGTTAAAAATTCTGTTTGTATTGTTGGAGGAGTCTTCCGTTTGTACTGGGGGGAAAGACTCTAGAGGACGAAATCTGTATCTGGAGTTTTACTCCTATTTTTCTGCTCAGGGAAATACATGTGAGGACTTGTTGAACTCCCTGAATTTAATAAGAATTTAAAAAACCCCAAAAAACCAAAAAAACACAAACTGTACTGTTAATTACCTGTTGAGCAATGATCACTATGCCCATTCCTCTTGATAAACTGTGTCATTTAAATCCCAGCCTTTTCCCACTCCTGTTGCTACAGGTGCCTCTCAAACAGCAGTTCACACATTTCACTTGGCCCTCCTCCCTTCTGTCCCAGCCTGGCACCTCCTTGAGGGTGTCCACACGCAGCCATCCATTTATCTTCCCTTTTTATCAGCTTGCTGAGCCATTCAAAGATGGGCAGAACTTCTTGAGGCCTCTCCCCCTTTTTCTTACCCCCCACCCAAATTTCCATTTATATCTAGATTTTTCCAACCTAATGGGCAGGAGAAGGCCTGAGCCCAGATTGTTTAACAATGCCTTGAGGGGCTTATTCACCAAAGTTCGACGCTCTGACGAACAGCTTGCTGCAGCTCTAATGGTAAGGCATATAAAATGCATCATACATTAAATTTAATGTTGCCTCATTAGTCTTAATTAGATTCCTACATTACACCAGGATTATAGTTTCTTCGTGTTTATGTTTGCTCCTAAAATAAAGTCTACACTAGACAACAATTTTGGTGTACGTTGAATAAATATACTCTATATGTGGACAGAATAGATACCTATGGATAGTCTTAACCTTGAAGAAATTAATCGAGTGGTGTTAGAAATGCCTTTCACACAGAGAGCCAGAGTTACTGTAACTGCTTGGAGTCAGTTACAAAGGAATAAAATTAAAGGAAAAAAATGTCGTTCAAAAATATTAGAAAATACCTTCTATTTTAAAGGGTAAACAGTGAAGGGAAAGGAAGGGACTGTTTGCATCAAACAAGTGGCAGCTTTTCTATTTTTATGGATGCTTTGATAGATTGCTCTCATACTAATTAATTTTGTCTCCTGGATTGGATTTTTTGCAGTTTATTTACTTTCAGTAGTAAAACGTGTTTCCAAGTGATGCCACTAATTCATCCTTGGAACTTGGTTCCAAACACCACCAGAGCTCATCCCACGATTAGTCAAAATTACCTACACCAGGATCACTCATGTCAGAGGTGAACAGTATTTTAAAATGCAGCATCTGACTTTTCTTCCTGCAATTAATTTAACAAATAATTTCAAATTTCAAAAAAGTTTGGAAAAAGTAAGTTTTTTTGGTAACATCAAACTGAAGCTTGATTTTTATAAGCATTAACAAAGTGAAAGCTTGTTTACCAAATTTTACCATTCTTAATATTTTGTCTCAGATCTTGCCATGAAACAGTCCAGCCTCTTGAAGGAATTTCTCCCCCTGCACAGAGCTCAGTTCACACAAGTCCATCTCTTTCTTTCTGACTGATTTGTCCAAGCCCCCACAGTAGTATAGAGCAAGGACAAGTCAATTAACATTATTACCAGTGAGTGTTCTGCTGATATTTTTAAGATTGTTTCCTTTCATGTCCCATACCATTAATTTGATAAAATTAAATAAAATTTCATTTGAATTTGCATGTGGCCTGGTTTACTTGTTAATTAGAATTTGAAGACTATTATTGAAAAGACAGTGAAAATCTGTACATTTCCTTTGCTTAAGGGCTTAAAAGAAATTATTTTGTCCTGTTTGGATTTACCCTTTTCAGAAAGCTTTGCACAAAAGTGAGCATTTGAGGTTTCTTAATATTTCAGTTGGTCCTACCAGGTACACTAAAGAAACATCACCTCCTCTGAGATAAAACAAGCTGACTTAGGCTTTGAAAAATTGTTTCCTTGGCTCAGAAAATGGGGAAAATACTTAGGAAAATTTTCAAGAACTAACTGGCTTTAGGAGTAGATCGAAACCTAAATATTTGTTTCACAGACAATAGTGAAACAATTGTTTCAATGGCAAAGAGTGCTCATGTACTGACTTTGTTCAAACTCAAATTTAAACTTTTCATCCATCTACACTACAGTAGCACATTTTCCTTAAGAATGACATCTTGGGAAAGGCCTGTACAACACAAAAAGGACAAGGTTTACATTTCTTAAAATCCCCTAATCCTGCCTTTTTGCAGTCTCTTCATAAATTGTTACCTTTTTCCTGAGGGGATAAAAAGCTCAGTGGTTTCTTCTGTTCCTGGGGCAAACTGTAGCTACGGAGCAGCCTAAATCCCAAACAAACCAACCAAAACCCCACAAAACTACCATTGTTCATCACGAATTCAAAGAATAACAAAACCTATCAGTAAGCATGGATGAGGACCACGTCAATGGGCTACGGATGGGTTCACAGGAGGGAGGAGGAATGGATGTCCTACAGACACAGCTTTGGCAGCTCATATCACATATAACTACAGCACAGTGGTGAGCACCTGAAAGAAATCTGGGAAAGAAGGGGTGAAAAAAGCAGCTATTGAATGATGATCTGTTATTTAGAAACTGATACCTAGGAATATATACTCCTTTTATCTTAAAACCACACAAAGCGTTTCAGAATGGGCAAAACTTAACAGAACTGTTTCTTTTGCCAAAAGGCCCAAGAAGAGTCAACTCTGTCTCTTGCGTGGGCTGGCTGCAAGGCAGGATGCAGCCAGGCAGGACACATTTACCTCTCTCCACTCTGGCTCATACAACCTCCAGAAAAAAATAATAGATCTTGTAGGACGGCTGTGACTTTTTGTCTTTTTATTGCCTCGCTGCCGTGGCCTGCTGGCAGCAAGGACAGCCAGCCATGCTGGGCTTCGCTGGGAAAGGCTTCCAGCATGGCTGGAACTAGATCCAGGGAGAAGGGGAGCGTGTGAACCCCAGGCACCCCATGCTGCAGACCAGACCTCCAGATGTTGGAAGAGCGGCGTCTCCCGCTCGGCGAACGACGGAGGAGGCGACGAGGGTGGTGATCCTGCCGTGGGGAACTGCTCTGCTCTGCAGAGCTGGCAGGAGATGAGAGGTACGTTGTGCTCTGCAAAGAGCTGCAGCAACTTCCTCCAGAGCAACAGGGAGCTGAGCAAAGGGCGGCTGCACTGTAAATCACAGCTCCAAGGCTCCCACAGGTGAGGCACAGCTGGGCAGGGCTCAGCACACCGGGATGGAGCAGACTGAGTCTGGTCCAGCCCATCCCTGCTTGGATCCAGACCTTTCATTTTCCTGGCTCTGTGTGACAGGGATCTATCGCCTTCCTGTTGGGCTCCTTTTGAGACATAAAGAAAGGTCTGGGACAACACCCAGACGTGGCTTAATAATTTTATTCTGCCTGCCCAAAGAAGGTCTGAGCGTTTCCGGGATCAGCTGCGCTCCTTGCACGCACACGAGCTGTTCTGGCAGGGGCGCCTCAGCCCAATTTAGTTTGAGTGACAAAAGTTAATTTTATTGATGCACAGCCTTCTGTGATGCTAGGTAGGAGGTCCGACGATGCAAATCAAACGGCTTGTCCCAAAATATCCCAGTGATTGATAATGAGGCAGTGATGCAGATTTTTGACACTTTTGATCCTACCATAAGCAAATGCTAAATTTAGCCCCAAGAATTTAAAAAGCTAATGCCACGTTGCTTTAAAAGTGATCAGTGAAAGATATACATAGTTTAATGAAGTCCAACGTTATTCAATGAAGATTTCTCTTTTCAATGCCAAAACAAAGCTGTAACAAACAAGATTTCAGAAATAAGGGGGAAAAATTAACTTGAAATTGAAATTAACCGAAACCTGTCAAATATGCTATTCAAGTTTAATTTCACTTCTTGTGGAAAGGTTATATATTATATTTTGATTCCACTACTCTATATCTACATACACATATATGTCAGCTGTTCTGAAAGGTGTATAAGGGACATATCCAGAAGCATTTGAACAAGGAAGATGACTGACATTTACAAGAAAAGCCCTTATTATATGTCTATATTTTGTTTCATTAATCATGCATGTTCATTAACCAATCATGGTAATTTATTATGCACTGTTTGAAGACATGTTGCATTACAATGGTGTCATTGTCACTTTGATCATCTAAAGATCTCACAGGATGACATTTCCAACCAGAGGACCTGGCTCCTCTGTATGTGCTGCATGAATATGCACTAGAGACTCTGAAGTGTTAAAAAAAAAAAAGGAAAAAAATCAACAACAAACCTGCAGTGCAACAGTGTTTGCAAGATACAGAAATTAATTATGTAGCTCAAAGATAACAACCCACAAATTAGGTAGAAATATTCAGGTGAAGTGATTTGCACATGATTTTAATAGTGGATAAGCACCAAAAGGAGATGGTATTCATTTTGTCATGTAATATTTGATCATTAAGTGTTGTGCTAGGTTGTATCATGCTCGATCTACACAACAATCTGAAAAACACACTCTTTACAAAACAACCTAAAAATCTTCTCAAAAGTCTGGGCTTTAATCACTACCAGCTATTGAATTTATATAATGAGAAACTAAATATATGTTTACCAAAAGATACTTAGAGGTACCACTACCATAATGCAGCACTTCCTTTCTCCCCAGTCTGAGGTCACTGCAAGAAATGTTGGGAACCTGAGCAATACATAGAATCTGATTTTATGGAACCAAGGTTTACAACTTCTTCACTGCTCATTTCTGCCGTCTATTGCACCTTTCATAAACCAACTGATTAATATCAAACAGTGAATGACTCTGACAAGCAGGATTACTAATCCAACATAACTGTTTATAGTGTGAATGAAAAAAGTGCTCCATTTCCAGCCACTGCACTTAATAATAAATTCCTGTTGTACTTAAATGTTGAAGGGATTACATAACTGTCAAAGTTCCTTTAAATGTTAAGGGTAGTAATCATATTAAAGACATACTATACAGAAGCAAAAGCAAATGTCAGTTTAGCTATTATTACCAAATTTGCATGGAGTTGGGAAATATAGGGCCAGATTCCTAAACATGTCGTGTTTGGGCTCGTTGTGGCTGAGCAAAGAGGAAAAGGAGCTGCAAAACCACCCCGCCAGTCGTGCTGCAATCCTGTGCCTTATAAGGGTCACAAAAAGGAGCTTCACGTGCCCTAGCACAGCCACGGGGCTGTTCTGGATTCCACCAGCTGAAACAGGACCACCAGGACAATTGTGCCAGAGAGACGGAGGGGAATGCCACGCATTCCTCCTGCCTTGCTCCCTCTTCCGCTGCGCATACTTCACGCGAGGGAGCTGCTGGATTGGCTCAACACCAACCCAGGACAATTCTGAAGCACCCACTTAAGACATGCTTATGACAACTGCAACCCTCTTGGGTATCCCTGAGACAGCGAGAGCCAGGAATCTGGTGCAAACAAGATCAAATATGCAGATGCTCTCCGTGCGGTCTTTAGATACCGTTCCTCTGACCTCTGATATTGGCTTAAACGTGTTAAACACCCTGGAGTCAATTAGCAATGAGCAACACTAAGAATTGTCCAGAGAAAATTAGGATAAACTAATTAAGCTACTAAAAAATGAAATTTGAAAAGAACCCAAGAGCACAGCAATAAAATCCCCAGTAAACAGACCCCCCCAAACCCAATGAAGACCTAGATCTCAGATTGCACTCTATATTTACCTCCTTCCCTGCATTGGAATCATTTGCAGGATTAAAACCTGAGCCTGGCGCCTCCCCACACTACGATTATTGGCAAAGAAACAATTCTTTGACTGTCTTCCAGTACTCTTTTAAAGGACTGGGGTTATTCACGCAGAGCCACACCCCACATCCAGCAAGACAAGAGGAATGCTTGCCCGTGGAAGTTATGTGCACGCAATGAAGCCTTTGTTCCCAAGTTAGAAATGGGACCCCATTATTAGCATTCCTGATATTCATAGCACTGCTGGCATTCCGCAGCACCCAGCAGGGCCCAGCCAGTAACCTCAAGGAAAAAAAGTCTAACCTTGGGTTTTATATCATCACAAAATCAGTTAATTTCAGAAGGACTCACCTGCAGTGTGCTGTTGCAGTGTTTGCTTTGAGAGAGTGGGGATTCCAGCCATAGACTCACCCTAAAGATGAATGCCAGTGATGCCAGTTGGTGTTGCTGTCTTGGAAGAGCATCAGTGCTGAAATCCTTCCTCCAGTGCTCCCTGAGTGATGTTCCTTGGAAATGCCCCACTGACACACTTCCTCACCAGCAAGCTATTCCTTAAAATAAATAGAATAATGAAAAGGCAAAGAGGAGCAATGTAATTAATTCACTGCACATCCAGAGATAGTTACAACATTTTCAATACCTAAACATCAAGTATTGTCTGGTATCACTCAGTGGTGGGTGGAAAGCAGTCTCCCATGGCTCAAGAATCCTTGAGATGTTGAACATTTTCCTCTACAAACTCAAAAATTCAAAACATTTGCCAATAATACACGTGCAAGAATAGAGATGTCTCTGGATAGGGTCTAGAGAAGGTCAAATTGCTTTGAAACATCGTCTCTTTTTTTAGGATAGATATCACTATGGCAGTGATAAATATTTTGTGAAAAATCTAAATAAAGCAGGCTGGATGTTGCATAGTTAGAACGGGTGTCGCTAAGAGGGGGTTTTTTAATTCCCCCAAGTGAAATTTCTAGGAAGGGTTTTGGCAACTTTGTTAGTGTGGAAATCACCATGGGAAGAGGGTTGGCCCCAAGGCATTCGTTGACCTACGACGTGTTCCCTGTCACCACGTCTGGCCCCTCTCCATGTCAGCCGCTTTCTTTACAGGAATTTCGAGGTGGCAGAGGAATTGCTCCTATTTCTCAGAATTCATTTCTGAGAAAAACTATCAAAACAAACTGCTTTTTAATTTTTTTTTTTTTTTTTTTTTTTCAGTTGGTGACTCTTTTTTTAAATCTCTGGTTTGGTGTTTGTCCACAAATGGAGAAGGAGTCCTTGTGGCTCAGCACTCGGTCACCTTAGATGTTTTCCTGAGGGTTGGAAAGGTTCAAAGGAGGAACCCCACACTCCTTCACTGGATCCTGGGATCCCCCTGGCCCCGTTGACATCTACCATCTAATGCCTGATGACAGGGCAATGGAGGCTGCATGTTTCAGCTGCATTTCTAGCACTATCAAAGCCCCTTTCCCTTGTAACTGAACTGTTCTAATTATGCACATTTCCCTTTGCTGTATTCCTCAAGGTCTTGTCTCACCAAATGATGTAACTCTTGATTACAGCTCTTGTATTCAGCTTGTACGACGAGGCTGAAATACTCCTGAACACCTTGATGACAAGTACATGGATCTGCCTGGCAAAACAATAACCATGCTAAAGCTCTTTTAACATCCTGGTTCCTTTGCTGAAAGCATCTGCCTATACTGTCAATTCATCCTGTGCCTCCTGGGTGCCTGACTCCAGCACAAGCATGCAAGCCCTAAAAATGAATCCATGCCGCTGGGGGTAGCACTTACAGTGGAAGAGGATCGTCTCATGAGTGATAAGGGTGACAGAAGTGCAAAGCAGAGCTGAGTGGATCTGGCACTCACATTGTGAACAACACAGCATCGGTACGGGAAGATTTTCCCACAGAATGACATGCAATAATTTATTCTAAGCCCTTCCAACTTGTGTGTGGTGGTGTTTTTATGTTTTTTTATTTGGTCTTTTTTTTTCTTCCCCTCCTCTGTGAAGTTTCTATCTTCTGCAGCTCTTCTCTGAATAACTCTTTAAGATGCCACTGCTTAAATGAAATGTATAGTTTTAAGGAAAACTAATCCATCTGACCAAGCAAATAATTACTAGTCAACACTATCCCCACATAACTACATTCTACAAAAGAACATCACTGGGAAACAAAGGGTGGGTTTCACACTAAAATAAAACGGTCTGAGGTAACAGTTAAAAATACCTCATTCTTAACCAGTGGTTAAAAGTACACAATTAAAATAAAAATATGCCTCACAAAGTTTTAAGCAGGAAATGCTGTTTTTTCAATGACAGCCCTGCACCAAGCATTTCAACTTCCCAAAGGTCAGAGCATGAAGGACTTCCAGATCCTCCAATGCTGTGCAGTCCAGAGGAGCAGAGAAATTCTCATCCTGAGCCAGGCGAGTTTCCCAGCACATCCACTGCAACGTCTCCAACACCAGCCACCACCAGATGCTTCAGCAGATGCCAGAGCAGAGGAAATTAAGGTGGCTGTGGGATCTCCTTGTCTTCTGGAGGAGATCAAACATGTTCTAACCACATATGACCTGGAACCAGATAGCTACAGGCACTGTGCCATCACTACTGAGAACCAGAAATTGTGATGGGACATCCTCCCATGTACTGCTGCCCTGACCAAAATTTCTGCAGCAATAAGTAGAATCCACTGATCTCAGGGTTTGAAGCCATAGTGCAAAAGTCTGAAGACTTCCTGGATACCTACAGACATCCTTTTGTCTTTCCTTCAACTTTTCTTATCTCCTCTTCCCACGTAAGTCCTCCCCCTGTTGCTGCATTGTTCAGCAATTTGGTAAAAATAGCTATAAATAAAAAAAACCTCTCAGACATTGCTGCACTTACCTGGTACAGGAAGTCCACGGACTACAATTTATATCTTTTACAAAGATCTGTACAACACTTAAAAATTTCCATTCTACTTAAATACAGGCAATCAAGCAAATACAACAAAAAACCTGTGCCTTTCCTCTGGAAACTTTGCAAAGCCTCCAGCCTTTGCTCACGTGTCCATGAGATGTGATCCTCTTGCAGTCTGTTCTCCAGCTGCTGGTGGTTAGTGCAGAAGAGGTAGGGAGTCCAATCCTTCTTTTCAAAACATTTTTGCTTCATTCTCAGGCACCTTCTGCCTTCAGAAATCTGGGCAGAGTCTGGTTCTTAAACATGCTCCTTTAGACTAAAATTCCTCCCCAAAAAAACATTGTAAGGAGGTAAGAACTCAGAATTAGTCAGTTCAGTTAGTCTTGATTTTCCTAGGCAGCAACCTCAAAATATCAGCACAGCCTTCAAAACATGAGCTTGGAATGTCAACTAAAGGTCACAATTTTATTATTTTTAAACCAGCTAAGTAAGTCTCTTAAAATGTCCAAATGGAAAAGAAAGAGTAATGATGTAGCAGTTTGAACTATTTAATAAGTCTTAAATATGAAAATCCTTTAGAAGAAGGAAATCCATGTGGTGAATGACCAGGTCTCACCTTGGTGTAGAGCAGTGGGAAAGCAGAGGAAGATCTTTTAATCAAAGTGCTACAACATCTGCAATAATCAGTGGATTTGAAAGGTGAGATTATCAGAGATAACTCCACTACAGAGATGAAGCATGGATTTAGCAGACAGATTCTCCAGGTGGTAATACTCACAGCACACAACTACAGCACCACAAATATCACACACTAATTAATATATATATATATATATACATATGCTCACACATCAAATAGGTTTTTTAAAATTACCATAATTACCAAATAGGAGGAAAAACAACAAAACTGGTTTGAGAAAAAACCTTTGAGGTGCTGAGCAGGTCTGTTCCATCAGATATCTGTGATGGCCCCAGGGCACAGCTGCAGGAACACGTGAATCATTGCTCTGAGCATATGCAGGTCTTTGTGAGACTGTCTTAACAGATTTCTGTAATACATACGTGATTTAAAAACACACTTTCATTTAAAAGTTCAGTTTTTGTAAGCACATCAAAGATTTGCAAATGTAGATGTATTTCTTTTAATAGTGCATATTAATAATATTGATATAATTATCACTATTCATATTTGAAGACTCAGGAATACAAATTTTTCAAAGATTACTTGAAATTCAAAATGGGGAGTAAAGAGATCCATAATTTAGCGGGTAGAAGTGGGAGTCAAGTTTT
This sequence comes from Thryothorus ludovicianus, assembly GCA_013397245.1. Lineage (NCBI taxonomy): Eukaryota > Metazoa > Chordata > Aves > Passeriformes > Certhiidae > Thryothorus > Thryothorus ludovicianus. Next base: position 164,361 of record VZTB01016941.1, on the reverse strand, counting down.
CTGGAGCCTAATTTTCCCAGAGTTTAAATATTGCAGAGAATCAATGCAAAGCTCTGAAATGAACTTTGGAAAAACTGCTCATTCCCTTTACTACACTTATCCAATACATAAACTCAATAGGCTAAAATTCATCTACTTTACAAAGATTTGGTGCAGCTTAATAGAGTGCTTTGAGATCTTGTGATGAAAGAGTGAACCCAAGTACAAAGTAATATAATAAAGATAGCACCATTAATTAGAATTATTAAAATTCATACACTAAAATCTATAATCTAAGCAGTGGGGACCAAGTTATTCATGGGTGTTTAAAATAAGGAAGAACATTAAGAATACTAATTTTGACAATTGAACCCAGCATACCAAAACTGTCCCTTTTGTTCTGTTTAGTCTTTGGGGAACTGATAAGTTCACAGAAAAGAACAATAAGCTACTGGGTCTATAGTCTTTGATTTGTTTTTTAAGATGGTCAGTCAGTACTCAACAGCATGAGCTAGAGAAAAACATTCTTTTCTGGAGCACCCAGGGGTGCAATGGGGTAAAAGACAATTTTTTACTTAATTTAAAAGGTGGAGACCAACACTAATTTTCACAGGAGGTCGCTGATGGGGAGATGAGGCTGAGCAAGGAGATGCTTGGATGGAGCTCTGAGCAATCTGGTCTAGTGGAAGATGTCCCTGCCTGTGGCAAGGGGTGCAATGAGATGATCTCTAACCCAAATCATTCTGTGGATGTACAGATGCCAGTGAGGGCTGCAGTCTGTGCACAACCCAGCTCCTTGTGCCTCAGTTTTCAGATTCAATCCTTCTTGCTCTTGCCCCCAAGAGAAAAAAACACGAGGAGCCTCCACATGCAGTTTGCCTCAGGCACACCTTGGCTGGAGGGATGAGCTGCCGTGGCTGTGCCCCTCTCTGTCCCATCCTGCCCTCTCCATCAGCCAAACCTTGCTCCAGCACACCAACTCACACGTGCAAAGCTCTGCTTGGAGGCAGCAGGATTGTCCAGCAACGCTGGTGTCCAGAATAAGCTACAACAATGGCCACATCAGATCTGCTGCCAGCCTGGGGACTGTGACTAACTTGTGCATACATTTGCATAAGTTATATAAAAATGAATGTATAAAGTTATATTTATCTGTACTTGTATCTTCTTTGATATGAGTGGATGTTGCTTGTCCACCCACAGTAAAAACTTACAATATTGTAGGCTTATAAATACAGAGAGCAGGAGAGCAAATTACAACAGATTTCTCATAGGTTACACTTCAGATGTTCTTCAGGGGACTGGAGCTGTGGACAGCAGTGAGGGACTGTAGCACATCAATAAATTGGCCACCAAAGTGGCACCATTTCCAGTGCTCGTGTTCCCATGAATAATGGAACTGGTGTGACAAATGACTTCATCTCTTCACCTTCCTTCCCCACTGCATCATCCAAGGTCCTTGCACCAATCCCATCAGTTCCAGCTCTCTGCCTGCAGCCCCTCTCACCATATCCCCTCCCAAACTGGACACAAATGTGGGAAATCAGGGTCTGAGACAAATCCCACTGCAAGCTGGTGGGAATTTTTTTGTTGACTTCAAAGGGAGCTGGAGCAGGTCCTCACTGCATAGCAAAGAAGATGTTCTTCGAGATTTAAAAACACGATTTTTTGTTCATCTTTTTACTGCCTAACTTCATAATCTCAGTTTCCTGGACTGATGCCACGGATTGCTGTTCTGTAGCTGATTTACAATAAACAGAAGAAAAACTCTGCAAACATATATTTTACTGCCAGTAACAAACACTTCAAATTCCTTCTGTATTTTCAAGGAAATAAAAAATTACTAAAAAGATCTGGAGAAAATACAGTATCTGGCTTAATCCCTAATTGAAGAAGAGTAGATTGTTATGGAGACAAAAATTATATTGTACATAATGAATTTCATCAGAATACAAATATAACAATATTGCTTTTTTGCCTTTCAACGAGGGAACATCCTATTTTAAACTTGGGAACCATTTAGCTTTCAGATTTCTCAAAGTATTTGCAAGGAGACTTGGAATTTCAAAGTAATTGCAAGGGTATGTGAATCTCAAATCCAGTTTAATGACAAAGAGGGAGAGAAACCAAGAAACCTTAATTAGCCTAACCAGCAATAACTAGATTCAGTTTCTGGGTGAACAGTGTCAGATTAGTACAAGGAAACAAAACACTTATTTAGGAAATATCAAGGTTCTGTGGGAAGAAGGGAAAAAAAAGGGCAGAAGAGCTCAAATTCAACTTGCCATTACCCCTTCTGAAACACCAGTGGTCAAATTGTCCGAGATAATAAAATGACTGAACTTTCCTCATTGAGGTCAGTTTGATTCATCATTAAATTTTTGCTTCAGAAGATGTACAGTGGATAAATTTAACATATTTAATTTTAGGAAGAGAATTAGGAAGAAAAAGTCCCGCTAAAAATATGACTAATCCCTACCTATATTGTGTATATGTGTATATTTACAAACACAATTATCCAGGGAACATGATTTCACAGGTAACTGCCTCAGCATATAGACATTTATTTGTAGTTGTTGTTATTCCATGGCCATGCTCTGATCTCTGTAAACACAGGATTAATGAGTTTTCTTGAAACTTTCATTGTGTATCCAATTGAACAAGAACATCTTCTTTGGATAACACAATATAAATTACCTAATTAAGACACATGATCTGTGTAATAAACCCACATATATAAAACATGTGCACCAAAGAGTTTTACAGTCCAAATGTGTCAATGGATTTTGGGTTTTTTTTCCTTTTCAATTCAAGGGAAAAAAGTATGCCACATGTAGACTAACAGTCTCCCAAATTTCCTTTTTCTTTTTTCTTTCAATTACGAGGGCATTGTCGTTACACAAGTCTAAAACAGAGCTCCTCATGCTGGGAGATTCGTGATTTATTCCCAGATTTTAACCAAAAAATGCATTATATGTTCCACTTTAAGAGTTGATCCACATATCTATAATGTTTTAAATTCATACAGCAGCACTATAGATCATTCTGTATCTCCACTACAATTATTGCTGAATAAAAAATTAGCATGACACAGACTAAGTATAGCACATAAAATGCCAACAGCTTGAAGTTCCAGAGGAAGAATGTGATCCTCGAGTGCATAAAATGGAGGAGAGCAGCAGAGTGTTGCTCACTGTACAGCACTGAGGAAACCATCAGAAAACAAAAACAGCCCTCACCAAACTACATAAAAAATACTCAGTTCTACAAATAGCACAATAAAAAGTGTTTGTTCCAGCAAACTTGCTGGAATTAACTCAAGGGGGAAAAAAAGCTCCAAAAAAATTACAATATTTAAGAGCCGTTACAAATTTGAACTCTACCTGTTTCATTTACAAAAGAGAAGGATTTTGATAAAAGTTACATTTGTTGAGGCATAAACAATAAGAATCAAATCCTGAAGGTCAGAGGGCTAAAGAAATTTAAGTGAGAAATATTTTCTATACTGAAAAAAATTTTCAATAGAACAACTTTTTTTTTTTTTCTGAGGAATAATATATCTCAAGATGAGTCTTTAGGAACTATTTAAGCTGAAGCATAAATTGGAAATATCATGGTGAAATTAGTGAACAAAGCACTGTGTCCTATAGATCAAAGGGTCAGATCAGTCCCTTCTGACCTTTAAATATAAGAGCAGCATTTTATTTAGGGCTTCTACTCTTTGTATTCTGTAAGTCCTGAGAATTCCCATCACAATTAAACTTTGCATCATGGAAGATCCCGAGCAAACAGACCCATATCAGGAGCTGTCCCCCAGAGTTTACAGTCTCTAAGCTCAGTTTTGCAACTTGCAGTGAGTGAAGTTCCACACAAACTGGATCATTTTGCCAAATTCAATGATAACACAATACTGACTTTTATTATAATGGTATTTCTTTCATTTTGCCATCACAATATTTGGGAGTTCAAGTGCATTCCTTACTAAATAGCCTATTCTGTTTTGCTCAGACGAGACTCCAAATTGCCATTTAAGATTCCCAAGTTTATTAACTTTAACCTCCTGGTGCCAGCTATTTGAGATGACAAGCCAGAGGGCAGGAGGGGCACTGTGATGGAACACGACGTGTGCGTGTTCCTGGAGAACCCAGTGGAGACTCCGCTCTTTCATCCCACCTCTCCAACACAGAAATGCTCATTACATTGGCCAGACACATTATTTTCACATTTTGAAGCCTCAAAAGTTTCCAAGTTACCCAGGGAAAGATTCACGAACGCTCATTTTGGCACAGCTGAGCTAATGGGGTGTCCCAGCTGCAGTTATAGAATTATTAAATGGTTTGGGTTGGAAGGGACCAGTAAGGGCCAACTTGTTCCAACCCTCCTGTCATGGCAGGGACACTTTCACTATCCCAGGCTGCTCCAAGCCCTGTCCAACCTGGCCTTGGACACTTCCAGGGATCCAGGGGCAGCCACAGCTTCTCTGGGCACCCTGTGCCAGGGCCTCTTCACCCTCACAAGGAAGAATTTCTTCCTGATCTCTAATCCAGCCCTGCCCTCTGGCAGTGGGAGCCATTCCCAGTGTCCTGTCCCTCCATCCCTTGTCCCCAGTCCCTCTCCATCTCTCCTGGAGCCCCTTCAGGCCCTGCCAGGGGCTCTGAGCCCTTCCTGGATCCTTCTCCTCTCCAGGTGAGCACCCCCAGCTCTCCCACCCTGGCTCCAGCCCTGGAGCAGCTCCGTGGCCTCCTCTGGACTCTCTCCAGCAGCTCCAGGTCCTCTCACATTGGGGTCCCCCAGAGCTGGTTTCAGCCCCCATCTGTTGGGACAGCCACACCTTCGAGGTCTCTGCTGTCCCTTGGAGGTCTCATGGTGCTGAACGTGCTTCTGGCTACTGGCCAGAAGTGGCACACACCGTGTGGAAGCAGCACAGTTCATGTCCCCAGGATTGCTGCATTTCTGCACACCACAATAGTTACTAAAAGCTTGTGCTCCAGACTGGTGGGATTAGGCTTCAATTTTTAGCGCACTATTTTCACTGCATCCTACACCCAGCCACAGCTTATCTATCATTTGATTCTGACAGATACATATTTTATATTTTGACAAGCTGCCCACTTGACTGCTTTCCTGTGACATCATCTTATCTCTGAATGTACCAACCTGTTAATAACTTCATTTTCTGGTTGAATTTTTCCAAATTAAATTAAGCAGGCGAAACATGTTAAGCTCACCAAGTCCTCTTAACACTTCTGCTGAAGGGCATCCTCTGATAGCTTGATTTTGAAAAGGGCAGCATACAACCTGTTCAGACAGGGATCTGGTCCAAAATATCAGGTTTCTGGAAGGTAGAAGGCTTCCCCCTCAGCTAGGAAATACAAAAAGGACAAAACACACAACTTAAAAACAAAAATTAAACTTTTACCTCCTGATAACTGATAGTCTAAAAATTGTATCATTATTTAATGGTACTTGAAGAAAACACTTATGAGATAAAAAGGAGCAATAAAATCTAAGAAACTAATTTTCAAGTTTTCTGTTGTAGATAGAAAGACGGAAGTTAAATATAGTTCAATCGTAGCATGAAATAATTTCCTTTCTATCTTGTGACAATAAAAATCAGCAGAAACTTTTCCTTCATGTTAATTAAAACAGTTTTAGGGAAAAAAAATCTTCTTCCTGAATATACTATATAGTAGTAATTAAATATGGGCTCTTTCATACTTATCTTATTCCATAATTAGCTTTTCTGTGGAAGCAATACTGCACTGGACATGAAATCACAGGACAGTGACAAAATTTAATTGGATAACACGGACACAAAATCAGAAAACCAGGCTCTTTTCCCAGTTGCAGAGCTCAGAACATTCCTTCCCATTCTGTGCCTCAGTCTGCTGCCATTTAAATTGAAAATACTCCACCAAGAGAAGGAAAATCAATATGAAAACATAGCACAAGTTATTTTCTTTTCCAGTTGTGTTACAATGTGAAACAGAGCGCTCTCGGTTCCTTGAAGGTTTTCAGTGCACTTGGGTTGCCTCAGAAATAAAGTTTGGCATCCACAGAGCCACGATCACAATTCCTGACCCACTTGGCTGCTGGCAGCAAAGGAGGAGCCCAAAGGAGCAGAGCCACGCTGTGCCCAGAGGTGAATCAGCATCTCTGGCCATCATCCCAACCTGGGGACAGCTCCCAGGGATGGATCTCTGCATTCCACACACATCCTGCCCTGGAGAAAGGGTTTTGGCACGTGCCCACAAAAAGCCACCAGGACCGTGGCAAGGAGAAAGGCCCAAAGCCCAACGGGTTCAGCAGCAGAAAAGAGTCTCCAATCCCTTCACTTGTGCTGTGCACCTACAACCTGCTCTGCACTGAGAGGAGGGATGATGAACTGACAGAAAAGCTGCTGACATTCACCTTTGAAAGCCTGCTCAGAGACCTGAACTGCACAAAATATCCCAAATAAATTACCACCACAGCAGGACCTCGTTAGCTTTTATAGATTGTGTTGCTTCATGCACCTGAAAATTCCCACTTTGGGCCAGAATCCTCACTCCACACAATCCAAGGAGTGTATAACTTATCTCTGACAGCATGTCAGACTCCTGCAGGGGGTTCTGAGAACACCATGGATCTCACTGGGCTTTACACAGCAGCCTTTGAAGGTGCTGAGTGTGAGTAATGCCACCCACCACTGGAGAAAGTGGCAAGAACGTGCCAGAGCCTGCCAGAGCTCCTCAAGCTCAGACCTTCCCTACATCACTTCTCTCCACTAGAAACTTCTAAACCAACCTTATGCTTACTGAAAAACACATCAAGGCTCAAAAATCTGGGTTATAATAAATATTTTTCCTTACCAACATTAAATCAAGTTTCTTAAGGTGCTCACACCAGCCTGATTCCATCCATCATTCCTGCAACAATCCAAATTTAAATCATTGAGGGTTTTTCCTGGAAAGGAAATTCAGACCTGAAGCAGAAGAAACCTGGGATCAGAGACCAGTTACAGAAAAGGCTTTTCTCAGAGATCTCCTACAGGACAGCCACATGCAGCATGTGAAATACACGTTTATTGTATTGGGCAGTGGAGAAACCAATCTGCAACTCCAACTTGCTTAAAACAGATTTAATTAGAACTAATACAAATGCATCTTTCCTACATGGTTGATCTAATCAACAGTGGCAGGTTTAATTACAAGCCTATTTAAGGTGAACATATTGCATTACCGTGGAAAAGATGCATTATTTTGCATTGTAGGTGTACCTCCCACTTCTCTATCTGTCACACAGGCAGTGCCTTTAATAGCTGTTAATGTAATGTCTCTTTTTTCAAACTCCATTTTTTTTAAGTTTTTAAGCAGAATCCAATGGAATCCAACCCAAATCTAATAATTGCAATCTATTTTATTTTTTTTTTCCTTGCTATTTAGTTTTCACCACAAAGAAAATGACAGGTCTAATATGAGGCTCCTGAAATGTAGTTACATCTAAGCTTCAGCGCTCCAGAGCACATAAAATAAATATATGATCAATGAAATGAAACATGACAAAATGTTTCATATTGATGTTATTTTTCTTTTCAAAACGTCTTTTATGGTTAATGCCCTCAGTCACTTTTTCCATACATTTTCTTTTTCTGTAATATATAGCTTTCCTAGTTCTGATTTCAAGTTCAGGGTGCCTGGGGAGAATTGGAAGATTTCTTCAAACCAAGGCTGTTCCTTCAGCCTTTCACATGAGAAAATTGTTAGGCGCATTAAAGTATTCCTGACTATGTTGCATTCCTTTGTTCAGAGTGAGTTTTGGGAACACATCCTTTTCTCATTATATTTCCATAAAATATATTTGATCTATTCTATTCTTAGAATACCTCTGATGTGGTCTGTGAATGGAGCACAGTATAAAAATATTTCTTTCTTTCTTTTTTTTTTTTTTTATACGAGACAAAATGTTTCCATTTCTTAGACACATAAAAAGTCGCTGTATAGCACTCCACGAAAGTAAAACTTTACAGAGAGTGTTGGTGCAACTCGGCACAGATCTCAACAGCAATCCATCCTCACAGCATCCAGTTTGTAACTTGGAGCCTCATCAAATCCACAGCGACAGAAAGAGGGAGAGGAACAGAAGAAAAAGGGAGAGAAATAGAGGAGGAATGAGACCTGGATAATACTATTGGGAAGCGAGTTTATATTTAGAAGAAGAGAAAGATGTTAACCATGTGCCTGCTAGAAAAAAATAAATCTACCCTGATAGTGGTTGACAATAAAACCACCTTTGGAAAAAGTCTTGAACTTTCAGAGCACAACCCAGGATAGTCTCAAATGTAGGTAGATATTTGAAACGGTCACACAGACAGAGCATTGCTGCAATTTTAGGCATTTTTTTCCCCTGTTCACTTCCCTATCTGCTGATTGTTTTTTTCCTTCGGGACCTTGAGAAACACAGAGTAGCAGCCGCTGAGGTTTCCTGCAGCTCGGGCTTGGCTTGGCTGTTTATTGCTACACCCATAAAATTATGGTTTTGATCAATCCCTTCCAGGACCCTTTTCCCTCTCTGAAGTTTTCCATTCGCCCAGGGAGCTCTGCTCCCATCTGGGGACCAGGAACGGGTCTGGATTCACCCTGGTGTGGTGGGGAGTGAAATGCCCCCGATTTTCCCTGCAGGAATGTCATCTGATGGGAGCAGGGAGCCTGCAGCAGCCCAGCTGCGTTGGGTACTGACCACAAATGACTTAATCCCCAGCATAAACAAGGCCTAACCTTCAGACTCATCTGCTGATTCCCTCGCAGCTTCCTACTCACAGTTCACAGGAGATGACTTCTCCTGGTTCCCACGACTGGAGAGGCAGGATCAAAGGCTTGAAGAAAAAAGAATATAAGGCTTTTTCTGGGTTTATTTTTAATTTTTTTTTTTCTTTAAACTCAGGTTTAAAAAAAGTCTTTGCTTCAATCAGCTGAGGTGTTTAAAAAGAAATAACCATATAAAATTTTAAGCAGTAACAGGCTCATGTAGGTAGAGGCAGAAGTGATTACATGGGGTGCAGTTTGTGCCTGTCACTATCCTCAAAAATTCATATATTTATTGTTGGTTGTTCAAGAAACACACTGACATTCTCTCTATTTGAGTAGCCTTGGGAAGGCTTCAAATAGCTGAAAGAAACTAAAGCAGGGGAGGTTTGACTTGTTGTTTAATTTTTTAAATTCTCATCAAAACTGAAAAATATTAGAGAAAAATGATGTGAACATGTGAACACAAATGAAAAATCAGTGAACTTTTTTTTTTTTTTTTAATTATTATATTTCACTTTAGAGTGAAATATGGTTTCTGGTCTAAAAATCAGACTGGTGGTGTCTGCCTGAGAGCCCTCTGTGCATCAACAGCACAAAACATCTGCCTGGTCCTGCACAAACAGCAGAGCCTGGAAATGTGGGAATTATTCGTGTAGGTGTGTTGGCAGGGTTGTGTCATCTACCCCATAATGCACCTGGTTGCTATCACTTTTACTTTAAAGAGCACTAAAACTCAGCTAATAAAATTTAAAGAGAAAATCATATAAAGTGACACATAAGCAGGTTTCACATGTGAATAAAAAGCTGTAGCATGTTCTTTGACACGTGAAGTGTACATTTGCTTTTATCAGGCTTTTCCCAATTAAAATAATAGAAAACATTCACTACCTAAAAGAAAAAAAAAAAAATGCTTAAACCCTTCAAACCAATCTCACCCACATTAATAAGTATTGCATGTGTAGCAGGATCATTCTGGCACAGGAAGATTTTACTCCCCTCTATGAAATTTTCTTTGGTTGCATTCAACATCACACTGTTCACAGATTTCCTCACAGAAAGGGACTTGTATGAAGGCAAGATTTTTCTGCTAGAACCTCTCCATTTCCAGAGAGAAATGTTATTTTAATTGCCATGTGGCACTTCCCTCCCTTCAGCACCCTTGGCTCTGCCACTGCCCTCCCAAAAATCTCAGCAATGCCCATCCCAGGCAGATCCACGTTCCAGAAACGTGGTCTGTGTCACACTGGTAGGGGACACTATTTCTTATCACTGAGAGTGGCTCTGTGAGCACTGGTGATGCTGACAGGAGCCAAGAGTACCCCAGCACAAACCTTCTGGCTGAACTACTCCAGGAGAATGACGCAATGCAACCTGAATAATTTAAATTAATGACTTAATTAACTGCGTGGCTGAATTTTCAACACTGAGAATCACAGAATATCTTGAGTTGGAAGAACACCAAAGACCACTTTCTCCACTAAAGAGGCTTATTAGCTCCTGTCTTCACTTTGAGGAGCTGAAGAATCTGAGTGTGATGGACACCATATGAAGTACTGGTAAGCTCTCCTCACAGAGTAGAGAGACAAAACAATTCCTTTTCTAGCTTGGGACCAAGGACAGCCAATACAAATTTCAGGCCCAAGAGCATAAACAACAGTGAATTGAAGAAAGAAAAACAAGGAGGATGGAGATTCATAACCTGGGGCTATAATAGGATAATTAACTCCAATATGTTAATGGAGCAGAACTTATAAAAATGTGAGACCTTGTGATCAGTCATCCATTTTGTGACTATTTTGGGGTTCAACCTGGATGCAGCCTATCCAGGCTCTTGTGCTGCCCAAGGTGTATCTATCAAGGCCTTTTAACAAATCCCTACTTTATCCTTTTTCTCTGTCTAGTTCAGATCAGCCTTCCAAGACATCACATTGAGCATAAGGGGATGCAAATCCAACTCTTCCAGTGAGAACACCCCAACGCATTCTTAGGGGTGAGGATTTCTCCACTTCAAAGAAGCAGCAACCCTCAACCATTCATCCAGAATTAAAATAAAAGAATCTCATGCTTCACTTCCCCTAAAGTACAGGAACTTTGGAATGGCTGAGATCAGGACAGCTTTAGGATTTCAGTATCCCTCAACACGTGCTGCACATCTACTGATGTGCAAGGTACTGGCCAGTGACAGAGCGAGCACTTTGCTTATTGACATTTCTTCCTATCAGCTCAGCAATCTACGGGATCAATCCCTTAATTTGCAACATCTTTTAAGCATGTCAGAGATCAGAAATGAGCCATATCTTGGTTCTTAATAAGTTTCTATATAAATCACTGCCTGATTAAAAACAAAACATAGTATCCTCCAGTAATGATCAAATTCCACAGTATAGCAATGTTAATGACCCTTTACTGTGGAACATTGGAATATTTTTATAATAAAGGTTATGACTTGCATTGTATTTATTGTAAGCAAGGGTTTTATATTCTAAAAAATCAATATTTTAATATGTAACACCTAAATATATGACCTTCTTATGGCTACATTTCAAAGGCACTGTGTGTGTTCCATTTAACTTTTTCCTTGAAAAAAAAAAAAAAAAAAAGGGGCTCCCTCTAAGAAACTTGTAAATATCCTAGAAAGCCTGTTAATCATGAAATCCTGTAAACTGAAATTTGTTTGGGGTGAGGGGAATCTGATTTGCAGCAAGTTGCCTTTGTTTCAGATGCACCCGTCCCCGTGTCAGCACGCCAGCGTGTCATGCCTGGTTACATGTGTCTCGTTGGGTTAAAATGATGTTCCTGACATACCCAGGCTCGCTGCCCCATCTCCATTATGCGTCAGGCTGCCCATTTGAAGAGCATTAGATTTTAATTTCCTCACTCTTGGCGTTGTGTGGGTTTGCCAACCGGCGAGCACGACCGATGCCCTCTCCTGTCACTGGTCCCAGTAGAGACGGCCCAGCAAGGCTCCTGCACCCACCAGGACTCCAAACACACTTAAATCATCCATGGCAAAGGTCCAAGCAGGGAGGAGAGCTTGTACAATAAACAGCTGTGTCAGCTGAACATGACAGGGTGGCTTGGTTGCTCCTTTCCCAGAGCCCTCCCTGAAAGCTCTGCTCCTCAAACAAGGAACAACCAATGCTTGTGGTTAACACCTGTATGGGATTGGTGTGCACATGGATAACTAGAAAGTTTAGATTAATTAAGCAAATGTGGACTCTGATCCCACTAAAACAACCTAGGTATCATTGTTCTACAATGCAGCCCTCATACACTCCCAGAAATCCAGACATACGTCAGTCTCTGCTACTAAAATTTGCTTCTGTTAAATTGGTGTAAATTCATCCAAATATTCTGCCTCTCTTCCTCTGAAATCCTGTTCTAATCAGCCCAGTACACAGGGCTGACTTTGGGATAGCCAAACATCATTAGTAAACAGATGCTTCCTTACAAGGGCATTTTGAATTTCTTTTCCTCCTTACGTACCAGTGTTGAAATTCCACAACTCTCACCAAAAGGCTGAAGAGTTAAATGCATATTTTGGCAAAATGGTAACATTTTCCTTTTTATTCTGGATATAAAATTGACAAAAAACTTAGCACCAACTTTTTGTGGGGCTACCCTGATAATATGACAAATGTCAAACAAATGTTTGTGCATTAGAGGTAGAGTTTTTAGTTTCTCCTTAAGCAAGAGTAACAAGGTAGAGGCTTGTAGAAAAATGCTTTATGATAGATATGGGTATAACTCCCACAAACATCCAACCCTTGCCTTAATATATATGTGTTATCTCCATATACTTGGTGGCAAAAAATGGCAGTTTCCTCAAGTAAGGTGCTTTACAGAACATTTCATAGAAAGCTGCAGAGCCCTCAGTAGAAGCAGCAATTATTTAACTTTCTCAATTCCTGCACCAGAACTACCTCCCCTCTGGGAAAGAGACCCTAGACCTTGGAAATTTACATTATACATTATTTATAGGAGCACAAAAGTAAAGCAAACATGTTCATCAAGTGAAGACTTTTGTACAGCTGACTTTGCAAGTGTGATCCATGTTTGGGTCTTGAGCTGACATACTTCAAACTTGACAGAAACCAATTTTATAAAAGCAAAAAGTAACAAAGCAATGAATAATTAAGCTATCAAGCATAGCTACATCATAAGTCAATGTTTTTCCAATAGCAGCAGTTGATGTACTCTATATTATCTCATACACTTGAAAAAAGTAACAGATATCACTTGTTGCTGCAAAATTCTAACAGTAAGCCCTGACTTTTCAAGCTGACAAAAGTGGTGACACATTTATGACAGGTGATCATAAAGGTACTTGAGCAGCTAAAAAATGAATAAGTCTGAAAATGTCACCCAGTGGTAAGAGTCACACTGGGCTACATTTTATATTTGATAATTTAAATTTCAACTGTTTCTTGTTACAAGGCTCTGTATTTCTGCAAAGCCATCCCCTATCCTCATTTTTAAGTGTGCTTTAACAGCTGTGCAGTTTCTGAGGTGTTAAGACCCTGAGATAAATTGGGGCTTTTTGAACTTCAGCAGAAGTTTTCTGAAGAAAATCTGAAAGGCAAATTTGTTAGTCTAAATCTAAACATGTTTTTATTTTAATTGAAATTGACTGCTTTACATCTTGCAGCATTCCAAAAAAATAATAAACATCTGAGGCTTGCTGCCTCTTTAGCTGGACAGGTTTCCCACAGCTGAATCCTTTGATGATACTCTTTGGGCTTTCTATTTTAGGAAGTCATCCCTTTCTGTTTCTCTCTGGAGGCAAACTCTTTGGCTGTCCTGCCAATCCTCCTCTTGACCTCTCTGTCCTGTGTACTTGGCCCTTCCATCTCCTTTCCAAAGTCTTCTCTCTCTCTCTTCTTCCACACTGCTAGATCTTCATAATTTCCAGTGACTGCAATTGCCCCTAAATTGCCAGAAACTGCTTCATCCACCCTGACTACCAAACTGTTTAATCTCCTAGCCTTCCTTTTTCATTTTCCCTGGAATATTTCCCCAATTTTCAGAGCAAGAGTACTTCCAAGACCACCCCAGGTATTTGCACCTGAGTAAGAGCCAGTATTGATACAACTGGATGCATTGACTGCAGGAACCACACAGAGCAGCAGAAATCTGTTATTCTGACACTGAAGTTGTACTTAATCACCAAACTTAAATGCACATAAAGAGGAAATTATTTTTCAAGTGCTATAATTTTAAATCAATCTCTAATTTACAAACCAAAATCTTATGTTAAAGAACACATAGGGATGTGCTGGAGACCCTTTTATCTGCAGAGGTATGCTTAGTAAACACCTCTCTACCATGAGCACCACAAAAATGGAAATACAGTTAGATCAGCTGCTTTGCTCTGTGAACTCCCTGTTATTTGTTGCAATGGTTGTAAGAAAGCAAGCAAAACCCTCTCCTCAGAACACATATTGACATTTTCTTTTTGAAAACTACAACTCTGACTAAAGATTTTNAAACAAGACCTGTGTTAAAGTTTTTTTTTTTTTTTTTTTTTTGGTCAGATCTCTTCAAGACTTCTGTCAGACCAGGAAGAACTTTCCATGCCTAAGGACAAAGGGAGAGTGCTCGTTCTGGCCTTGGACAAACACCTTATTTACAAACACACATTATTCTCTCCCAGCATTATATCTCTATCTGCTCCAGTCAGATTAATATTTAAACATGACAACATTGTCATTCAAATGCTTCAGGCTTGATTACCATAGTTCTCACAGTCACAGTAGGAAGTCACTGACTTTAAAAGAATTACAAATCTTTCAGAGCACAGCAAAACCAGAAGCAGAGGCGTTCTCCAAGCCCATCATCCTCACACACAGCCCTCCTCCCATTAAATATCAAGCCAGATACTTCATTTCATTTTGAGTTTTCAAAACGCTCAGAGGGACAGAGCAGCTCTGCGAGCTCCCTCACCCAGCATGGGCACGCTTGCACTTGAGAATTGCCTTCAAATAGGAACACGACCAAGAATCAAACTCATGGAGACAGATTAAGTGGCTCAGGCAACAAAGAGACTCACTCCTAAAAATACAGCAATGATTAGAATACCAGCATTTCTAAAAGCCACTAATAAATCTAACTTTATTGACCTACAGCAGGCTCACAAAAATAACACCATAAAATAGACAACTCCACAAACCCCTCTTCATAGACTCAGGCAAAAAAGAATAAATGCATTCTTTGCAAAATTTTGAAGCAAGTAAATTGATAAAAACAATTGTGAAGTTATTAAAAAACTTTAAAATACTCTGCTTGCTTGATGTACGCTCTCCTTAATATCAGGATATCATGTTTGGCTTAGAACATTTCAGCTTACAAACTCTTCTCAACCTCACATGTGTAAAGTCTTAAAAACTTCTGGTTTTGAGGGCCTTCAAGCTGTCTCTGTACCAGTTCTTACCTGGCAAAGGCACTGATCCTAACATTCACATTCACATTTTATGCAGTGAAGTAGAACAGCTTTCAATTTAGGGACTAAAACACCCTCCAGCTGAAGAAAATTCTCACATTACAGTATGTTAAGAAGAATCTACTTCAATTGTGGTCAGTTGTCATGGAGAAAGAAGGAGGGGTGAAAAAAAAGTGTATTCCCATGTGAAAACCTTTCTCAGTTAGGAAAAGGGAGAAAAAACAAAAAAAAGAAAAACACAAACAAAACCTTAACTCCCCTCCTTCCTGTGCTTGACGTTTTATGCAAAGTAGGTGAATCTGGAATGAGAGATCATTTAAAAAATACTCATTATGCTATTTATGTACAGAAATGTGGTTGTGTAAAAGTATAACAGGAATGCATTCACAATTGGTTTAAGTAATTTTCTCTTGGCAAACCACCATAAAAAACGGGCGTCATGGCGCCACCAGAATCCTAAATTGTGGTGGAGAATCATCAGTACACATGGCATTAATCTCTGTCTCCTTGCAGGAGACACCCTTGCCTGCATCGCTGGCCTGTCTCTTAAATCCGAGACGTTGTAACTTGAGTTTAAAATGACACTATAAATAAGATACGCTCTCCCTCCCCACCAAAAAGAAAATTACCCACTTTATTAAAAAGACACATATTTTAGGCAGTTTATTCCTGTTGGAGCTTTTTGCTGCCAAAGAACACCGAAAGCTCAGAACTAATGGGTTAATAATAGATCATGCAATCCTCAGCGCTCGCGTTGGACATGATTCAGACTACTGAGAGACTTTTTAAATATATACAAATAATTAGTTAACCCATTGGTATTACATTCTTGCTACTTTGGATTGATCACAAGACTGTAGGGATCTCATTATACCATCCCAGTTTATTTTCCCCAGTGACTGAGAACGCTTAGCTGTCTTTTAATATCTTACTATTAATCGCTTACTAAGTTTTCAAATCTTTTTCCCCTCTTCCAAATTTAGGCAGAGTTTTGTTAATAGAGCAATTTAAAATATCACCATTCTCCCTGCAAATTTCTCCGTGGCATGTAAACATTGTTAAAGTGTTCTACCAGATGAAATTCATGTCTTTTAAAGGAAACTGTGTCCCTATTTTGGTGGAGAGGAAAAAAAAAAAAAATAGAAAAAAAAAAAAGAAAAAGACTGATAGTTTGGGAACACCCACTCAAGATAAAATAAGGATTCTGGAAGATTTCCTGTGGGGGTTAATGGAGGCCAGGCCAATGGTATCTGACCTTGAAGTCCCCAGATGAAGCTTCGTGTTTCTCCTCAAATTATTTCTGTGGAGGTTTTTTTTAAGGTTTCTTCATTATGTAAAGTTTAGTTTGTCAACCCTGATATGGTGAGAGTCCAAAAAATGTCACCGATAAGTGCCACCTTTCTATGCTCTTACTAAAAAAACCAAGGAACTCAATATGGAAATATTTTTAGTTGATTTTTTTTTTTTTATATTCTTAGCACAGCATCGCCAGAAACACGCTAACACAAATCGGAGATAGTACAGCAGCACAGCATTTTGAATAATTAGCAGAAATAGGTATTTTAAATGAAACTTACCCCCAATGACACACGTTTAATTCAGATTGTGAGCCACAGTGTGCTTTTCCCCACAAGTTACTGTCTTAAAAAGCTATTATTTTAGCTACCTCGGAAAAAAAAAAAGAAAAGGGGAGAAAAAGTGTTAAAGATCCATACACAGGGTTTCTGCAAATGAATATGATGTATTCCAGAAACAACATGCACTCACACAGACACTCAATAAGAAAGGGACTGTTTACTCAGTTTATAGCTTGAAAACCACTGGGGACTGTGTTCCAGTATGGGAAATTTTAGTACAGTGCATTGTTAATACAAAATAAAAAGCAAGCCTGGGAAGTTAGGATTATAATTTTTTGAAAATGCTTGTTTGGAGCATTAAAAAAAATATTGCCTTCTAATGTCAAAGTACGAACAAATACTTTTTCAGATGAATAAAATCTGTAATCAGTTAGATAAGTGCAATATGCCTATTTTTTTGGCATTTAATCAAACAATGAAATCACATACACATTTCCTGACACAAAAGACAAATGATGTAATAATCTGAAGGAGTTTCTCTATCTCCTTGGAACTTTGCATACTTGACTTGTTTTCCATATTTTGTGACTTTAAATGGTGGGAAAATTATATTAAAATGCTTGTAGCAGTTCCTCTAAACTAGCATCCTTTTTGTTTTATTGTATTTAATATAAAAGCAGCAATTATTTGATTTCAAAGTTATGAAAATATGTACCTTATGAGAAAACAAGCAATTTAAGCTTTAATTGGTGTCATTTTTCACAGAACTGGCAAGATTCTTGCATCCCTGGCATGTTGTTTTCTATAAAACTGCAGAGCTGCTTTCAATGAATGTTTTACGAATGTATAAGTTGTTACATGAAGGTATGTAAGTGGATGCCTGGAAATATAAGATTTCTGGAGGGATTTATTCACAAAAGATGCATTTCATTTCATAGTGTATATACTGTAATTTTTCCTTAATATTCCTAATGTGCTTTGGTTCCCATTAAGCATTTCTTCCATTCCTGCATGGGAAGAGAGGGGAGGTATGCAAGAGGGATATTTTACACAAGAGAAACAGAAATAAAGATGGGGGAAACAATAGGGGGAAACAAAAACCTGCCTTGATAAAAATATTTTATGTACATTTTTTGTGCAAAATTAGGCAGCAAGACCAGTTGGGTTTTGATCTGTTCAAGTGGAGGATTTTTTTCTCCTTAAAGAAAGGCTCAACCCCTAATTTAAATTTATAATACTCATGTCCTTACTCACGTGAATAGTCGTGATTCTCTTTTTTAATTTATTTTAAATGGTACCAATATGATACAAGCTAGAGCCCTCTGACACTGGTTCCTCTATAGGTGCACCAGAAGAGATAATCTCAATTAAAGAGCTTGGACTGGATAGCATTCAAGCATTGGAAGAGGCTCCCCAGGGGAATGGAGAAGGAGTCCCCAGCCCTGAAGGTGTCCAAGGAACAACTGAACATGGTACTCAGTGCTCTGGTCTGGGTGACAAGGTGGGGATTAGTCACAGGCTGGATTCAATGGTTTGGGAAATCTTTTCCAAATTATTCTGTAATTTTATATACAAATATCCAACATCTCACCAACCAGAGACTGCAAAAAACCAACACACCCAGACTGTCGCAACGGCCCTGCCTCAAGAGGGAAACTCCTAAAATTGAAACATAACCACAAACCTGAGACATGACCATAATTTTTGTCAGATTCTGAGCAGGAGACTTGTGGATGCTGTGTTCTGCTGTGCCACACATCTTCGAGGACCACAGTAGGAAGGAACCTCACTGGCCTTGTTGCCTTCTGGAGGCTGACCTGGAACACAGACTAGACAGAGCAAGAGGAAAAAGTAGATATTTATTAAAAGGCCTCACTGGGTACACTTGGGCCACACAAGAGCCCAGCTGGACCACACCCAAGATGCCCCAACATGGTCACAAAATGTACTCATGATCACAATGTCCCACATTTTTATAAGTTCTAGTCTATCAGCATATTAGAACTAATTGTCCAACCATAGCTTCAGGTTATGAAGCTCCATCCTCCTGGTTTTCTCACTTCACTGCTTTTTTCATTCTTGGACCTGAAAGTTGTCCTTGGTGCTGAGCTGGAGAAGGAATTGTTTTGTCTCCCTGCTCTGTGAAGAGAGCTCAGTAGCACTGAATATGAAACCCACTAAAGCAGCCCAGAATCTAAAAAATATAAAAGCTAAAACCTAAGGCATCAGCCTCACCTCCAGCAAGACAGCATCCCACAGAATCATTTGGACTGGAAAAGATCCATTAGATCATTGCGACCAACCTGGCACTGCCAGATTTACACTGGTGGGCTGGTCCAGGGCTCAGTGCCAGAGGAGGAGCAAGGTTGTGGCAATAAGGGTCTGGAGGAATGGGACAGTGGGGGACTCATCCCAAAGAGCAGCCCTGTCCCAGTGTCCTGGTTGGACAATCCTTCACACAGAGACAGAGGCCACCACTCCACGTGACACAAGGACTTTGGTGCTTTGCAGGCTCTTAGACATGACATCACCCAAAAGGATTTCAAGAGCAGATCTTTCACCCCCTCACGGCCCAAACTGGGGAATTAATTCACTCACACGTCCAGGAATTCACTTCTCCCAGAATAACTGCATTCCACTGAAAACCCACCATTGCCACTGGTTTTGGTGTCTGCCCTGTGAATCAGCCACACGTGAGGCGGAGTCTCGAAGAGGAGAGCGCAGGACTTTCCTCCACCTTGAAAATCAGGAGCACCGTGAGCTTGAGCTCCCCACAAGCCCCTGTGAGGGGACCATCAGCACGTCCCAGCCTCCAGCAGGAGGGAACGCTGGTGCTGAGCACTTAATTAAGGGTTCACAGCCATTTAATCCCTCATTTCTCACTTTGGGATTTTACGAGGCAGGCACCGATGCCTTTGGCTCACAAATGTTTCCATTCAGCCTTGTGTTTACTGGAACCAGTAGTGGGTACCTGTGAAATACCCAAACACAGTGACAGGCTCTGCAGCCTCTCCTCTCCCCATCTCCCTTCTCACACCCTCCCCTCTTACAGCAAAACACCTACTACTGTGCCTCTCCATCTGCCTGTGACCATTCCTTCTTTACACTTCAACATTTTAATTAAAAAGCAATAAAACACTTTAATTTGAGGTTTGTACATAAAAATACAAGTAAAAATGGCCTGAACACTGGGCAAATACTATTGAAATCTGAGCTAAAAGGCAGTTAGAGTAACTTTAACCACCTGAGAAATGCAATAATCACCCTGAAATGCACAGCCTGGCGTGTTTTATTGCCATTATAAACTGAAATTTATACATTAAAATAAGGAAAACAGTCAGACCCATCCATTTATGAGCTATAATAAATATGGTTATGACATCACTGACAACCAGTCACAAACTTCCAAACACATCCAGAGCTCTGAAGCAATTTCACGATTACCTTTTAAATCTGTTTTCTATCAGCACGTATGTATTTCTTGTGTGTGCACGTATCCACGGGCCTGACTCGGATGCAAAGGCCTCCTGTGTTCTGCAAGCTCTTCACTCAGCTTCATCTTTCATATCCCTCACACCCATCCAATCCCCTGCCACATTTACATCCTGTGCTCCCCATGACTTCCATGCAGAAGCAGCAAACCAGAAGGATCTGACCAGCTGGAATCAGTCCTAATTTTCTTTCTGTAGTTCTCAAAACACCACCTCTTAATAACATTTGTACAAAATGCTGTTATTGGGGAAACCTCTAAAACGACCATTACAACTCTCATGAAGTCCTTCTCTTGGAGAAACAAGTGTTTACAGTGTTTATTATTCACTAAACAACTATTTACACTGACTGCCTGCACCCAGAAGAGTTTTCCTTTGCATGCAGCCTTGAATCCAGCTGCTCAATCACTTTTCTTAGATTCCTCCTTCAAACACGGTCCCAACTTTTGTTCTTTCCACTGTTGCAGCTTTCTTGGGGGAGGAGAGTTTCTAAAAAGGATAAATTGTACCTCAGGGAACAGCTCTTCTCTAAGAACAAGCTAACAGGATAAGCCTATAATAGAAATATAAATCAACTGCAGAACTTCTTTTTTTTTTTTTTTTTTTTCTTTTTGGGGGGGTTTTTTTCCTCCAACACGAC
>VZTB01016941.1:131150-143437 GCA_013397245.1 Thryothorus ludovicianus | reverse complement strand
TTTTTTGTCTTTTGGAGGGTGTTTTTCTCTCACAACCAGCAGCTCAACAATTTCTTTTTCTACTTCTCAGCTCCTTTCCTGGTGAAACCTCTCCTGGTGGCTCTGCCTTCCAGCTGCCAGTGCATGTGTCACATGCACTGCTCCTCCGTGGGGATCAAAGACCTTTGACTCCATCCCCAGATTGATAACCTGGAGCTGAGCTGGAGGAGATGAGCCATGGCAGCAGTTCCGTGGGCCTGATCCAGCAGTGGCTGCCAAGCACCAGGGTCCCCTGTGTGGAGGACAACAGCTGAAGGCTCTGAGATCAGAGGGAACTCGCTGAGCTAAAGCCAGGAGGAGCTGGGAGCCACAGGGTGAGGAGCAGCCACCAGTTTGGTGCCACACTGTGTGAGACAGGCTGGAGCAGTGCATTCACCACCACAGGGAAAGGCTGAGCACCAGGTGAGGGCAGGAAGGGGCACACATTGTGCTGGAGAAGATACAGCCTTTGATATGCTTGGTTAAACACAAAGTCCTGTAAGATGTGATGGTTCTGACCCTGTTATTTCACATTTTGCCTCCTCAAAGCATCTCATTGCCCTCTGTTTCTCTCCCTGCAGCCAAGAGGTGGTCACTTCTCATTTCTCCAAATTTTCCCTTAAATCAGCCCAAATTTCTTGCAGAATTATTCCTGATTTTCACTCTGCTCACAATTAAATCCTCGCACCAGAGAATTCTCAAACTCTCCTCCTTACCTTGCTGAGCATAAAACTCAGCTCTTGGTGGAAAGTCTCCTTGCACGAACATACAAGCAAATGAAGACTGGCCAGGCACTGATTTTGAAAAAGCATTTCAAGTACCTTGTGGTCAGCAGAGGTAGAACAGGGAGTGTAGGATGTGATAGAAGAACAATGGTCAAGAGAAATAAAGCCTTTTCACAGGCCTGCACAGAAATTCTCCCTGAAGACGCTGCTTATTTGCACAAGATCTTAGCATCCAGTGAGATTCAGGATATTTATCTTCTAAATTAGAAAAAAAGGTACTATTTTCACCATTTTGAGGAATTAAAAATAAAAAATAAATTATATCCTATGATTTTTTTTTCATGGTTGTAGAAACCACAGAAAACTGGCAACTAAGGCAAACAATTCTCAGGCAACTTATTCTATACTGCCCAGAGAACACTGGTTAATACCTGAGATGCAAGAACCAAGTCTAAAACTTTGGGTTGAAACCCTGTTTTTGGTTTAAAATGTTGGTTGGAGACTTAGAAGAAAAGCACAGATCTCTTCAACTTAACTCAGTATTTAAAAAAAAAGGCAATAGAGAGTAAAGTGCAAGATCTAATGTGCTTCATGCTTGTAATATATTACATTAGTCTAACTACAAAGGAAATTTAAAAAAGCATAACAGATGACATCACACTTCAGATTAAGTTACCTAAAAAGAAATTTCCTTTCCAACTACCAGTGACTAAAGATGGTAAGAAAGGTTATTTGTCTTCAGCGCTGAAGTTTCACCTCTTCCTTTTCACTAGGTTAATTGAAATGTCTTAACCAAAGCTGATAATACAACTTTTGTCTCTGATTTGACCTGTCAGCCAAGGCAGGACAAAGTCAATATTTATAATTTTACATTACCTTGGCCATCACTGGCAGACACATGTTTAATTCCAGTTATGTTTTGTTTTCTATTGATGAAGACACAACCCATTTCTTCACCTGCTTCTCCTTCTTTCAGCTGCAGTAGTTTCTGCAGCACATCCACATTTCTTCTCCAGCACCATCCCAAGCTGCACTGGATCAGTAAAATCCCATGAAAAAACAAGAAAGTTTTCAGATTTTGGAAATAAGTGCAGTGGCAGGACTGCATCTTTAGAAAGAAAATCATTTTCCTCACCGCAGAGGAGATCTGGGGCAGGTCCATCAGGAGTGTTCCAGTGAAACAATGATGTTCATATTTGAAAGGGTTTATTCTGAACAACTCTTGTAGATTTGATTGATGTGGTGCTGTTGGGGAAAGGAGAGAAGTAAGTACTTAAAAATAATCAACATTAGTGGTTGATTGTAAAATAACACTGAGAAGATGCTGAGGGGAAAATAAGTGAAATAAGCTTTTTCCAGCCTTCATCACGTGGCAAAACAAAAATAAAATGCCTTTTTTTTTTTTTTTTAGTGTAAGGAATTTAATATATCTCCTAATGTTCATAACTGAACAAAGGCAGATAGAACATCAGGCAGGGAAAAACTCTGCTTTTAGTCTGGCATAACTCATGATGAAATACCCACAGACACACATCCCCACCCAAAGCTTCTCAGTTTTCTGTGTGCAATCCCCATTTCCTTAGTGAAAGGAGTTACTCTGGTAGTCTGACTTTTAAGAAAAATTGTAATAGAAATTCAAAACATTGAGAGAGATGATGAGACTAGGTGCACACAGGTGTCTCTCAAATATATCTGTGTTCTTCCAGGATAATAAAGTTTTGTCACTTGGAAAGTTGCTTAATTTCATGGGCTTTTCAGCATCAGCATGTACAAATTTTTCAATGACACAGAAAAATTTTTCTCCCTTTCATCAGAAAATCATTTCTTAGTTGGAAAAATAACTTCTCAGTGCTCCTCATTAATATCTTTAATAATTTAAAATGTTTATCAGCTTACTGTATACTAGCTATCCAATTGTTTGCAGACTTTCACTTACACATTGTTAATGGGACAAACTTCTTCTGGTCTTGTTTGTTTTTTAATTAGGGACAAGTATTGAGTTACAACAAATACAGTGTGTGATCAAAAATTCAAAATATTTGACCTTTTCATGGCAACCAATTGACAATCAGGAATCACTGTTTCTCAAAACACTGAGGACACTGTTCCTCTCAATATTTGATAAATTATTTGCTGTCTGAAATGAATGTTCCATCACTGTAGTGCTCTTGTTCTTTGATTACGTGATCTAAATTACAGAAGCAGGTGGATACTCTGAATTATTTGCTCTTTTGCTCTTGCTTTGCTTTACTCTGAGGGATAGTGGAAATAATTTCTTTAGTGGGAAAGGCAGGTTAAGGGAGGGTGGAAATCAGAGCAGGGGAATGTTAAGGATTTTAAACCTTTTCTTAGGGACAAGAGCAAGGACTGTGTGTAGCTTAGTACTGGAATCAAGAGGTTACAGCCTTTATCTTAAGGACCTGGGCCATAAAGGAGTGAAATCAAAACATATTTGTAACACAGAATTCAATCTTTCCTTTCAAGATCTCAAGTAAAAAAAAAAAAAAAAAGAAAAAAATCAATCAATCTGTGCAGTTGCAAACCAAGCCTTAACCCTGCAAAGACATATTTATGTTTATCTGTACCCGAGCTAAGCAGCATCTTTTTCATCAATAGGATTCATCATGGGACCACTTAGAGACATTAACACTAATTAAACACAAGCATAAAACTCTTTGCAGGATTGAGACCTAAACAACTTCAATTTCCACTAAAAATTATTTTCATCTTGTAATTAAAGCAAATTTTTGCTACTGGTGTAGTATCTGATCCTCACTTAAATGTATGGACATAAAACTCTGCTAGCACAAGTGGCTTTCAGGAAGCCATAAGAACAGTGAAAATACCTGCAGCTCAATTTCTGGGTAAAATTTGGCTTCTGAGTTCTTTGCAATTCTTCATTATTACCATGGCTGCACTACTAGCCCATAGTCTGTGACTTTTATTTTCTTTATGTCTTGTAGTCTACCCTTACAGGCCTTCCTTTAAAGACAAAGATATCCCGAAGGATGTTAATGAGAACAGGCACTGTGCCTGTCTGAGGTCAAAATCCTGTGCCTCCCAAAGTTGAAAAGTGAATGTTGGACTCATGATCAGCATTTTGTGGTTTAAAATCCAAGAATCACTTAGGCAGCTATTTCCCCAGCACTGTCAACCACAGCAGAGAATCACATCTTAGGGCTGAGGCAGTTATGCTATTAACACCATAAATGTGGGTTTGGGGTGAGTTTCTTGTGGGGGTGGAGGGAGAACGAGTAGTCCCCTTTCTAAAAACATACTGAGGGTTTAATAGCAAAGCCCATCTGACATTTTAAGTCATTACTATAAAAAAAATATTGCTAATTTTCCTTTATTTTTTTTTTCTCAGAATAAATGCACTTTAACTTCTCACGGGCCTCTTCCAACTACTTTTCTAAAATGACATCAGCAAACCAAGGCCAAAAACTCAGTGTGTCTGCTCTGTAAAATATTACTATTTATATTGACCAAACTTAGGGAGGTCATCCTGCCCCTCTACTCCACCCTGGTGAGTCCAGGCAGTGCTGCCTTCAGCTCCGGTGTCCCCAGCACAGGAAAGACTTGGAGCTGTTGGAGTGAGTCTAGAGGAGACCACAGAGCAAATCAGAGGATGGAGAATCTCTGTGAGGAAATTCTGAGAGAACAGGGAATGTTCACCCCAGAGAAGAGAATCTTCAGCATGCCCAAATTCCAACCTTTCAGAACCATCAGAGACTCTACAGAAAAGATGGAAAGAGATGATTTACAAGGGCCTGCAGTGACAGGACAAGGGAGAATGAATCCAAACTGAAGTAAAATTAATTTGGACTGGATATTAGGAAAAAATCCTTTACTGGGAGGGTGGGCAGGCCCTGGTAGAGATTGTCCAGAGAAGCTGTGGCTGCCCCTGGATCTCTGGAAGTGTCCAAGGCCAGGCTGGACAGGGCTGGGAACAGCCTGGGACAGTGGAAGGTGTCCCTGCCCATGGCAGGGAGTTGCAATGACAACCTTTAAGGTCCCTTCCAACCCAAACCATGCTGTGATTCTGTGAAGTCCAACCACAGCTGTGAGTGTCAGGGTGAGCTGGGGGAGCCCAGAGGAGCAGCACAGCTCCAGCAGGGACAGCTGGGCTGGAGCCCTGCTGCCACCACTGCCCCGCCACGCAGGCAAGGAGCTGAGCACGAGCTATTCCTGGCACCCTGATCCAAACTATTTATACCACTGAAGTCCTATTTTGAGTATTTTCAGCTCTATTTTTAGATTTTCGAACAATCTCGTGACTCCGCTACACGCGTGATCTGGGAATATCAGGAAATGTAACGTTAACCAAAATATTCCTTCCAAGAGGGTTTTTTTAGCCTCCTTTCTGGAGCTGGATGGAAACGATCACAGGACATCACCTCCCATGCCATTGCACAACCCCCACCTCTGTGCCACTGCCAGCTCAGGGATCTGAAGCTTTGAGACAGCCTGAAAAATTATGAGATTTCTTCAAAAATACCTCTTTTTTTTTAATCAAAAGTAATTGAGAGAGTGGGAATGTTTGCTTGTTCTTTGCTATGAATATGCCTCATATATTTCTTTGAATCTCTCCATATGGGCAATCCACTAGGAGAAATAATTTTTTTATATCTTAAAAATGAAAAAAAAAAAGCTCAAAATTTCATGCCACTGAGGTTTGAAGAGGAGGAGCATTGCTGTACTTACTGAAGCTGAGAACTTCATCTTTTTCCTGGGAATTCCTGTAAAGAAGGAAATTTTAGCAAGACCTTTTAGCATAGGAGCAGGAAAAGGGACAAGGTCTGTCCATCGTGTGTGGATTTTAATTTTCTAAGTCAGAATCACAAATGAAATTTCTTCAGTAATAAATATTATAGCACAGCACTCGATTACCTCTTCTGTGACTAATATTTCTGTATCAGGCTCCAACTTCCCAGTCCTACTATGGCATCAAACCATAGTGTCTGATTTGCATTTCCAAAAAGGAAATTGTTTTCCAAAAGACGCGTGTGGCAGCAAGAGACTCCGAACAGCATTCTCATAGTAACACACAGTAGCACATTTCAAGCCAACTAAATTTACTGAGCACTCCTCTATGTTTTCAGCATGTTTCAGATAATTTTTAAGAGCCCAGAAAGTGAGCAGCAGGCAGGGGTGATTTATTGAAATTTAGTCCTTTAAATCTTTCCAATTTAGAGACAAGGATGTTCTGCAGGACAGCATCAAATCCTTTTCACAGTTCTAGGTGAGTGATGTCAGTCACTCTTTCCTTATCCACAACACTCCAACCTTACCACATCAGGCATTATTTGTCTGTAGTGAATCCACTTTGGCTGTTGTAAATCCCCTCCTTATTTTCTGTGTGCCTTAGCACAGTTTGCAGGAGGATCCCCACCATCATCTTCCTGGGCACAGGTGAGCACCTTCCTTTTATCCCCTTGTTACAAATGGAGGTTCTGTTTCACCTTTGCAGGCTGTGGGATCTTTGCTGCCCTGCCATGGTTTTTCAGACATGATGGAGAGGGTCCCAGCACCTCCATCCACCAGTTCCCTCAGGAATGTGTCTCCTCATGTTCCATGGGCTGTGCAGCTTCCTGTTCTTTAGATGATTTCACATCTGATTTCTTATGTTGTGTGGTTTTCCATTCTGCCAGTCCCCGCCTTTGCCTTCTGCACTTTGGGTGGTGTGACTGGAGCACTTCCCAGTGAAAACTCAGGCAAAAGAAGCCTTGGAGGAGTAGCTTGGCCTTTTCCACATCCCAGGCAACCAGATTTCCCATTTCCTTATGGAGAGGGCCCACACGTTCTCTAGTCCTCTTTTTCATCTCCCTCTTAAGATATTGGGAAGCCAACAAAAAACAGAAACGCCAACCTGCAAATCCTTGCAGGTGCAAATACCTCCAGCTTGGGCTGAGCATGTCACAGATCAGCACTGACACACAGAGCTCACTCCTGTGTCCCCACCTGCTCGTGTATCACAGTCCATGTGCTCTGGTGGCAGCACATTTGGTGGCAACATAAGACACCATAAGGCAGAAACTTCATTCCCTGCTTTTGTCCAGGAGCTCTGCTCTCGGTCTGAACATCACAGCCTAGATGTTGTCGTGCAGTGTGGCAAAGCTATTTTAAAATCTATTTATATGCTCATAAAATGGATGGAAAATGATGATAATGAGGAATAAAGCTCCCAAGTAATGGCCATATGTGCCCCAAACACCCAGGGATTGGCCGTAGGTTTGACAGTGAGGCAGAACCTTGTGGAAAGTTTACTTGGTCAATTCAAGTAAGAGTTGGTCACCTTTGATTGCTCTGGGTTGCTTTGCCAAAGCCAAGATCAAGCAAGGAACAGCAGATAAGTTCATGTCACACACTGCTAAAGTGCTTCTTAGTGAAGTCCTCCCACCTGTGAGTGTCTTTAATTTTTCAGCACATTAACAGTCCAGCCAAAATTAAATAAAATATAGCTGCTCCTTAGTGGAGCACATAAGGGCTTCAAAATAAAATATTCTTTTCAAACTGAATACCTATATTTTCCTTTTATTTTTTTTGCCTTAAGATATCTTTCTTTAGTCATGATATGAACATGATGACTGTCAAGCAGAAAGCTGAGGAGAGCAAAAGTGTTATGTTTGCAAAGGAAGTTGTTTTTGGAAGATATTTTTCACTTAGGGAAGGAAAAAAACAATCCAAACGAAGTAAACAATTTAGTTCATAATCATCAGCACAGGGGCACTTTGCACAAACATTTCCTTTCATAGGTCACTACATTCATTGGATTAGAATTAGTTAGGGGACTGAAAATAGTAAATGACAAAAAAATACTGGAAGTAGTAGCCCATGAAGGAAAACATAGCCAGCTGAGGTGAAAATTAGATTACATTATGCTGAATCTACTCCTACCTGTCCTGTAATTCATGATCCAGTTCACATAAGTGGAGCTTGCTATAATGAAACATATGATTTATTAAAGATTTCAGCAGTGGGGAATTAATTCAACTTGTGGAATTCCTACCAAAAATAAGACAAAAAAGAATTATTCTCAGATCAATTTTTTTTTTTTTAGATTTCTGGGGTTTTTTTTAATCAACCTCTGCATAGTTTTAACACCAGCTAATACAGTGTAACGCATCAATACACTATAGCAAATTTTCTCTGCTTTAAATATCACCCTCATTCATACTGTGATTCAATTTAAGAATCATTCAAAGATAAATCTAAATAAATAACAAGCTGGCTTTCAGGCAAACAAATGAATTTGCATTGTTTTATATTCATCATAAATATTTCACCTAATTACTGAGGTACTATGTTCAGAAATACAAAACAACATTATAAATTTATTAGCACTGTCCCTGCTGATTTTACAGAAGTTCTGTGGAATGTAAGAGCCAAAAGTAGAAACAGGCTCAAGAGCATAACCAAAAGAGCAGAGGCTGCATTCAAATGCTAAAGTGGATTGACACCCTGTGCTTTGCTCTGCATATTTACCCCAACCAAAGCTTCCTGTCTCCAATCAGGTGTTATCCTATTTATTCTCAAAACCCAAGGTCAACGAAAGCCTTTTCCTTCTGTTGACTTTCGAAAGCTAAACATCTGAATCAGGCTGCTTCGAGTGTTATCTGGAAAACTATCACAGGAGTTCTTTTTCCCCTCATTGTAAAATTGTGAAAACGCAAAAGGATGTAGCAGCGTTTTTCAAAGGTTTAGGGAGGTCAGCTGTGTGGAGAGAAAATAAGAAGTGCTGCTAGCACATAAAAGGTAAAGCAAACAGCATTTATCCTCAAAATTATTTAAGTTCTTTTAATGGCTCTAAAGGCTATGAAAAATGTTTTTAAAATGTAAATATGTGGGTCTTTTAGAAGAAGTTATCCTTCTTTGTAAACCACACTATCACTGGTGATTTATAATTTTCAGAAAATCCTAATCCCACAGGAAACATATAAGAGTTCTTCTTTATTTTTAACCTAATGCTGGATCTAACATGGAATGCAGTTTTTATTATTGGCAAAAGCAGCTATTATTTTTATTTGTTTGTAATAAATTAAGATAAAATCTGAAAGAGACCAAGTACAAAACCATTTCAAAAACAGATTATTTTTTTCCCTTTACCTTTGAAACAACTTCAGATGTAAATAAAATTGTGACTATCACATTTCCCTAGGGATTAAGTACTCTTACTCTTCAAATGTCATTAATTACCCTTAATACCGTTATGAACTATTTGGAGATTATCATTATTAAACTGTTAGAGTATTTCTTAATTCCTCACCAGAAAGCCACAGAGTGACTCGCTGAGCCTATCCTCCCCCTCTTTTGTTGAAATAACAATAGCCCAGAGGAATTGTGTCTGCAAAGAAAAAAGTCAAGAAACAACAATAAAACACATTTTGTTGGACTAAACGAGCAGTGGAGAGAAGAGTTTAGGTTTTTAACCACGTTCTGTTTCATAAGTGGAGTGTCTGGGGCTGGTGCAGCCCCGTGGGAGCACCCAGGGTGCTCTGAGGGACGGGGGATGCAGCAAAAATCCCTCTAATAAAAGGGTCTTATCTGTAGCTGGCCCATTTGGGCACATTGACATCTGAAAAAATAAGTTTCAGAATCCCAAGGATGTTTCACTGCTGTAAAAAACAATCAGCAGAACAGAACATGGCATAGACCGGGCTTGGTATCAAAACACTTCATACACAAAAATTCAAAATGCGTGTATTCTTGCCACAATCCCTTCCTTTTCTACAAAGCACTAAAGCAATGAGGATTTTAGCACAGTTGTTATTGAACTGTGTCACTTGGCTCTCTCCCTGAATAACTGTGGGGCTGGGAGGGTTTGCTCCACCACAGGGGCCACGTGGTCCTACTACAGCTCAGATCCTCAGCTCTTCCAAGACAAATCACAGCGCTTGGATTCATGTTTTGAAGTCTGTGTTTTACTTTGCTATTATTATTATTCAACTTGTATTTTTCATTCAAATGCATGCCAGCACCTCTGTACTCACGTGTTCAAAGACAAAAGTAATAATAAGTTTAGCTACAGGCAAATTTGATCAAACAGAAAAAAAAAGGCTCAATGGAAATTTTTAATGACTACCTGGAAAGGTGGGAACAGACAAATCTAAAATATTTACTCACTTCTTGTACTGGAAATTAAGCTGCTTGTCAGTTTGAAGGCACACATTTAGAGACACATTCCCTTACTTTGTGTTACACATTAGATTAACTTCCCTGGGAATTTCTGGGTGTCATTTTTTAAGGGGGTTTAGGGGCTAAAGGGGTCTGCATTTCTAGCCTCTATTCTAGAGGATTCCCAATCCATGCCTGGAGTCCAGTAGGACAAATTTGGTGTTTTTATAGGACAGGAGAGCTGACAGGTGATGGTGCCAGTCACCAGCTTTGTGAGTTAACCCCAAATCAGCCAGAAGGGTTATTCTCTGGGAGTGTCTGTCCTATAAAGGAAGGGAGACACTAAAATAGGGATTGCTGAAAAGCTGTGCTGGTTTTAGAAATGAGGAAAGAGCCCAAAAAGGGCCATCGCAGAGTGACACTAATGAGATGGTGTGGTCTGGGATGGGAAAAAAAGCTTTTTCTCTGCCTCTTTTCCTGATCAGATCTACACGTTACAGAGGCCAGGGCTCCCTCACAGAGCTCTGCTGAAAGGTAACGCAGCACTGGGGATCTGTTATGAGTTATTTCTGTGAGGAATGTCTGGCTTTTTATGGTTATTTTAATTGGTGACAGTACTCACTGCTTAAAGTACTCAATCTGGCACTGAGGTTCTCCCATATCCTGCTCCATCCTGAACACTCATCCTGTCTCAGGGCTGCTTTCTCATCCCTGTCAGAAGCTGCTGCCCCATCACTGTCCTTGCTCAGGCATTATCTGGTCTGGTCTGTGTAACACCAGCCCAGGGCAAGCACTGACATATTTCACCAGAGATTAATACTCAGGCTGCCTGTCCAGAGAGCATGGGAAGTTGATAAGTGCAACAAGCTTTAAAGCAAACCTGAACTCAACCCTCTTATACATTTTGTCCACACCAGTAATGAGCAGTTCTGCTTGTTCTTTGGTACATAAAATAGGATTTATATCAGTGAGAAAGCATCGCTTCCAAACTTGTAGGCCTGACAAAGGAAACAGAACTACACACCTTAACACAACTTTTCTTCTAAACATCTCTCAGAACTCTGCTGCCAACAGCAGCCTTTGCTTTGCAATACTGGTAAAAGACAATCATCATTATGCTTTTACAAATAAGGCAGGATGACTTAAGATGACTCCATTTGCCAAAGGATAAATGAATGAGCAATGACAAAGTCAATGTCTCTTGCCCACTGATTTAAACACAACCTTTCCAGTCTGCTGGAGCTTTGGTGGGCTTCAGATCCAGGGCTGACTCATGACATTGTGCATAAGGTGTGGAGAACAAAGCCTACATGATTCACTCTCTCCATTTTGATGGAGAATCAGGAGCTGAGACCACTGGTGCTCATCAGAGCACTTGTCTTGGCCCCCTTTCATATTACAGATAAAATAACCACGGGCTAGTGAAGAGGAGCAGCCTCCTTCATTTAAACTCAGAAAAGAAGAAGGAAGGTGAGCTCAGCAGCTCCTCTCTCCAGCTTCCTTAACCACCCATCCCTCACAACCTTCTCCTCCTTGCATTTCTCCCANAGCTCAGCAGCTCCTCTCTCCAGCCTCCTTAACCACCCATCTCCTCCTTGCATTTCTCCCGCTCCCCATTCTTTTCCCACAAGCAAGGTTGTTGCTCATCCATGCTATTGCACCACATGGAAAAATCCTTTACTTTTTTTCTTTCCCAGGTTAAACAGAAAGACACGACAAGCCCAGAGACACTACCTGGGGGAGGAGACAACAGGCTGCCAATCATCCAGCCAGCAGGGAGGCAGTTTAGAGCTGGGAACCACCACATCACCCAGTTTACATCCTTGGAGCCACCGTGGCTCCCAGCCCTCATCCCTGGCTTTGCACTGCTCTAAACCAGCCCACGTGTTGTGCTCTGCCAGAGCTTGGGAGGCTGCTAACCCCCAGCACAGGTCATGGAGAAAGGACTTTCCTTTCATCCCCGCAGGCAACTTTTGGCAAAAGAAGGCCAGGGAATAATCACAGGACAGTGGTGACTCACTGTTTCTGTCAGTGGAAAGAATCTCTGCTGCCCAGTGCTCCTCTTCTCCCACCTGGCATCACCACCAAAACCACCACACCGACGAGCAAGGAGGTTATGCAAGGCTGCGAGGCCGGAATATTAACTTACAAAAGTCAGGAATGGTGGGAAAGGGCTGCCAGCTTGACTGCATCAGCTTGCCTGGCCTGCTAGGAAAAATAGGTCAAGGTTTTCCAAGGTGACCAGCAATTTTGGATGTCCAACTTTGCATATGTTTAAAAACAAAAGGAAAAAAATATTATTTTGAAAAAAAACATTAAATGTTTGCCATGGATGGGAAAAAGGCAGCCAGACAGCTGCATGTTTCAAGGTCCTTGAGGTTGAGCACCCCAGAAAAAAATAAGTTACCTTGAGACAGAAGCCCGAGAAAA